>RBNK01002344.1:0-2500 GCA_003990785.1 Endogone sp. FLAS-F59071 | reverse complement strand
TCCCATAGTCCATAGTGAATACAGATAGATCCGGAGACACTACCAGAAATATCGGGGTTTTTTTTTTTTTTTTTTCATTTATATTTTATTATTTATTAATTTAGTCATATTTTTCGGAAAAGAAAAAGAAAAGGCAGTTTTCATCGGTTGTAATTTACTGCCGGCTTTCTAAATTCGTGGCTACGCCATTTGGATTTGGCCTTAGCCTTGACGATCATCTCTCGCAGATAATAATAATATTTCACTTTTCTATTATAAGCATTCGGATATTTTTGTTCCGATCACAAAAATCCACGAAACGAAATAACGTATTTACAGCCTCACTCTAAAAGTACTCATAGAGGAAGAAAAAAAAAAAAAAAAAAAAAGTCCAAAAATCGGTAATCATCGTGTCTTAAAGGTTCCCTCCGCACCTTGAGTCAAGAGTCCGTGGGCACACATATTTCACTGGTTTCCACTTTTAAGGAAACGTGAGAAAGGGTCATTTTCTCTGATAGAAAACTCAGAGGAAGTCTTGTTTATTCAATGCACTAATGAAACACGTGTTCCCCATCACTTTCCTCTGATTGGCTAGTAACTATCCTGAAACTCGGTCTATTGAATTGTGTGTGGTCCGCGCTCCCGTATTGTTTTGTTACGGTCTTCTGCTTGCTACACGGAGTAATAAACTCCTACGATATTGCCGGGATTGATTTTTCATTCGCGAGTACAAGGAATTTGTTTTGGCCATCAGATGTAAGGCGCAGTTGCTATATCTAGTGGTTAAAAAAGAAGTTGCTCTTGCTGGAGTGACACCAAGTTCAGTTTGTATGTTTCGCTTTCCCTTTACGCCTCTCTATTTTATTTTTATTTTATTCTCCACTTACTCTAAATTCTAACCCCCCAAAAGAACGCCAAATTGTCAAAATTTCGCCAAGGACCACATGTGGCAAAGATCAATATGAACAAGCAATACAGTTTCAGGAGCCCAGTAATTTGTTTATGACGGAATCTGATTAATCTGATTCACGAACATTAAAAATTTGGAGCAAGGTTCCCTAGCAGGAAAGGTGATCGTGACTTTGATAGATCAATAAACAAGAGATACTTCGGGCCGGACCATTATTTACCGACCTGGGAAAGGCGCGCCACACCATCGTGGAAGCTAGACTGCGGCGGGGGGCGGACTCTACCATGTTGGGTTCAAAGTCAGTTGACCAAAAAATCAAAAGCCAAGTTTAATGTGTGTACAAGAGTCCTTTTGGTGTGGGAGAAGTCCATATCTCTTGCGACTCCGCCTTGCGATATCAAGTAATTTTTTTTTTTTATTTTTATGACTCAATCTTTTTTTCCCTTTGCTAAGGAGTGAAAAATGATACTGCACCAAAGAAAAAAAATATTCTTTGCTTTCTACCCGTGCTTCGTCTGTATCACCCAGATTGACTTTGTTCTCGCACTGACCATCTGTACCCGCCCCTAGTCCCCAACACGATGACGGCAGCAGCTTTTTTGTCAAGGTTAAAAATTTCCGGACAGTCATGACTGTAAATTCCAATCTATCAGGTAAACAAACAATAAATAATAAAAACGTTAGAAAGATAGCGGGTGTAGCCTAGCAAATTCCGCTCGCACAATATTCCGAGCTTGGGATCGAGCATTTTTGTTCCAAGTTGACATTTGGTCAAGGGGGAAAAATTCAAGGGGCGGTAATATTGTTTGTTGCCGATCCTTCACGACAGGACGAGTAAATTCCAACAGTTTCAGGAATGTAACAAAACAGGTCTTGTTTGGCAACAAGGCTACAAGGCCGCCCAAAAGCGGTGCGTCCTCATGAAAAAACCATACAAGCTTGCAGGTCGGCTGACATTCTTTGTTCGGCAAAGGCCGTTATTCCCCATTTTAACATGAGCTACTTTGGTTTCAATAAATTTTTTTTTTTTTATTAATTCGATTACGAAAAAACTTTTTGTAGAAATTTTGGGGCAATCATTTCTTCAAATTTTTAATAATAAATGGGGTTACATCAGAGTCGCAGCATATGAAAAAAATAATGTTAAACTTGGCATGGGTTGCGTGTGCAACACAGAATTATTTTATAGGATGATGTCCTTATGAACAAGTGCGATGCTTTTTCTTTTTTTGCATGTGGTCCCCGTTCAGCAGACTTTTTGAGCATCAGGCATCAGGCACCTTCTCACAAGCTTGGAGAGCTTTTGCCATGATGACGTGCGTGTCTTTGATCACATCGGCCGTCCCCGCATCCGCGTTGTGTACAAAAAAAAAAAAAAAAAAAACCCAGATTTTGACGCTTGGGTATTGAGATTTTGGTTATGTAATAAGATTTCTCTCCCCGAAATGAGAGGTATTCGATTACCATATGAGGAACGCCTCGGTCGAGATTGTTATTTCACGAGGCTCAGACTCAGCTCCTCAATGGCCTTGAGCCAAATAGTATATTTTTTGTATACAGGCTGTGTGAATAAACGAGCCTTTTTTTTTTTTTTTTTTTTTTTTTTTTTTT
>RBNK01002343.1:0-11338 GCA_003990785.1 Endogone sp. FLAS-F59071 | reverse complement strand
AAAAAAAAAAAAAAAAAAAAAAAAAAAAAAAAAAAAAAAAAAAAAAAAAAAAAAAAAAAAAAAAAAAAAAAAAAAAAAAAAAAAAAAAAAAAAAAAAAAAAAAAAAAAAAAAAAAAAAAAAAAAAAAAAAAACGACATATACAAAATAATGATGATACTTCAAGAAACGGGACAAAACAGGTGGCACACCGTCTTCCGTCGTGATCAATCAATCAACTAAACAACCTGAAATAAGAGACAAGCATCAGTAAACAAGTCAACATCTCAACCCTGAGGCACTTTTTTTGCAATATAGAAAACGTACCGGCGTTTTTTCTTCTTCTTGCCTTTGTTTGCATTGCGTTGTTTTGGTTTCGGTTTCGGGGTTGGGTCTGGATTTGAAGTTTATATAGAAAAATAGTTGTAAATACATTTAATTAGATAAAAACACAGAGGTACACGTTCTCACCCATTCACTATTATGTTTGTAAATAAATATACCTGGAAATATCGATATTTTGTTCAAATCGTATTTCTTTTCGTACACATTTCCTTTTCTCAACATCCATGCCGTGTCACATATCAATACCCTTGGCTCATCTTGTTTTAAGCGCTTTGCCTTTGTCTCTTCAAAGGAATTCCCGAGCGGCCACAGAAAGTAATTCATTGAGCTCCACTCAAACCGTAACAGTCCAGAAACAGCATTCCATGATCGATTTCCCCGATGATGATGATGTGATTAAACCCATATTCTTTGACGCCCTCCATCTCCGAGATAAACTTTTCTGGGGAACGATTGAATCCACTGAGACCACCACTAAGAGAGAGTGCGACTTGGTGACGTTCAAGATCGCTCGCCATCGCGTCTACTAGAAGTAGTGGATGTTCAGGTATTGGTGCTAGAGACACGGTGGCTCTGTTAGCCTGTTAACCCTGTTAACCCTGTTAACCCTGTAATCCTTGCCTCTGACTATTTGCGGTGGAGGGGAATGCAGTGGGAGAACAAGATGGCACGGTGGCAGTGGTGTCGTATTGTCTGTTGTCCAGTCATTCCCGTCCAAGATACCTATTCGGCGCAGTTCCAATGATGTTTCGAGTGTCTGGATGGCTTTTTCGGTTAGGGCAACCCGTGTCGTTCTCACTTTCACTTTCACTTTGTTCGTCGACGTGTACCTCTTGAGCTTCCCTGGTGGAATGTAGATCACATTCAACGCAATATGGGTTTGGCCACAATTTTCGTGAGCAGGAGTTCCAGTATTTTGAGATGTATATTGCATGCGGTAAAGTGATCGGCGAGTTTTTGTTTCAATTTGAGCGCAGACTAAATACTGTGGGGTACCTTTTTCGGCAAAAGCAAAACTTTAATAACAAATGATTCTCCTCCTCCTCTGAGAGTGAAAGCCTCCATTCCTTCAAGGGCGACGACTCCTTCAGTCTCTCCATCAGGAGCTCTGATCTCGACCCCAAGACTTCCAGGAGTCCCGAACTCGGTCCCAATTTCTTTGAGAGCTCTGACATCTCCGAGAGCCATGACCTCTCCAAGAGCTTTGACTTTGGCCCTAGCCCCCTCGAGTGGCTGTCTAGTCCGAGCCTCGGCGAGCCATGGATGATGCTCTTGAAAGATGAATTCATTCAACCATATAGGTATTACTTTATTTACTTTATCCTATCGTTGATCTTCTGCTAGCCAGAAACGATGCTCACATGTTTGCTATTTTAGGTTGATAAGCGAAGCGGCACCATTTGGCGTGAATGGGAAGATTCTGACTATACCGAATTATCAGCCACTCCCCATAATCACCGTATGGGATGCCGTTGGTGTCCTATGGACACACTATATTAGCTGGGTCCCGGAAACGGTGAAACGGGCAGGTCAGGAAGTCTATCTCCATAAAATGCTGGAGCTCCTGGCCGTAAAAGTGGCTGCCATGGAGCCCAACGTCGATCTTCGCCCATCAACCTATAACGTGACCTACATAGCACGGAAGAACATTAAGAGATTCCTATTTGGCATGTCGATACGTTGTGACGAAAACATAAAGGAGGAGGCAGCAGAAGGGAGGGTAATTTCGATGAAGACCTTACGACTTGCCACAATCAAGATGCCAGATGGGCATCTCCAATCCAAACCGAAAGTCTGCCGGAATGCCTGGGGGAAACTGTGCCGAATCATTGCCCTGGGAAGCATTGACTAGACGACGAACAACACAACGCCGTCGTATACACCTATTTTCACACACCATTGAAGGCAATACTACGACAAAGCCACCATGTGTGCAATGTGTGCGAGTGGCCGCCTCACTTGCAGGCGTGGCCAGAATCTTTATTTATGACTCAGACAAAGGTGAAGTGATTAACGTGGCTCATTACCCCAAATAGCGTGTATATACCCCTCTCTTATTGTATTTCATGTACAGTCGCCTTCCCTCATTTGCATTTCATGTACAGTCTAGCTTTCGGTCATTTGCATATCATGTACCATTTTCTGATTCCTTCTTTTCCTATATTTCTTTGGCTCATCGCTTGTAAACCTGAATGCCTTTCTATCGTTACTTTTTGAAACATTGCTTCATCCGTTCTTCAGTTTCCTTCCCTACTCCTCCATTAGTAACAGTTCTCCAGCATCTTCAAGAACAATAACCATTTTTTTTCGTGAGGCCCTCTACCAAATTACGTTCCATGTATGTCAAAAGTTTCATCATACGATCCGTAGCGGTCGTTTTCAAAAAATCGAAAATGGAGGATAGCCCTAAGGAGTGTGGTGTTTCGCAATTGTGTACATTCGGATTGGGAGGTGAGGTTTCCTTAGAGTTAGTTATGTCCACGGAATAGTCTCCGTGCAATTTCCATAGGCCAGGTGCGGAAGTAGATCGCTGTTCGGGTCTAGAGGAAAGAGATATTGTTTTGTTGTCTTTTGTCGAAACTTGACAAATCCCGCCTATTCCCTGTAGCTGACGCTCTGACCGTTTTGTCCACCCATTAGTCATAATCACTTTCGGACTTTCGGTACTAATCATTTTCAGAACTCACCATTTTATGTTCATAACCACTCATTTATCAGAAAAATAAATAAATAATAGCTCTCTTGCACCATCTCGTCGTCTTAAATCATGCCAATTTCAGTTTATTACTCTTAAAGATATACAATAGCCTTATTCTCGATAATATCTTTGGAAAAAAAAAAAAAAAAAAAAAAAAAAAAAGAAGAAGAAGAAGAAGCCAGCATAATTTCCTCGCTCACAAGATCCACGACCTCCTACTCTCCATTGCCCATTTTCCAGTTTCCTTCAAAAGTTAAGCTGGGACAAGTATCGTTTACATCCAAAGTTTTAGCGACTTGGACGAGTTTAGTAACGCGCTGGGGCGAAATAGCCGTCAAGAATAATCTCGAATTCGGCTGCAGAGCGCCTGGACAAAGTTCAGCTGAAACCAATCGACGACGATGGCGAGCCAAACGACTGCGAGCCAACTGAAATAGTTTTGGCAGAAAATACATCGCCAAACAGTTTAAAGACTGTTGCGAACGTCACCCACATCTTCCAGTCAAACTGCGTTTAGATGATGGGAAGGCTATCGCCTACGGGGTCACTTGATTTCATCCAGGAGCTTGGCTGGAGCAATCGGCTCAGATTATATCCCGAGTTTTGGGCTCTAACCGAAAACGTATTGCTGATGGAAAGATGGTAACACACAAAGATATGTTCGCCGTGAATGTTTAAAATATATTTCCAGTTTTATAAAATTTAGTGAATGGTGTGACGATCGACGCGCGAATTCCTTGATTTTCGAGAACGTTCTGTGACCTCGCTCCGTCATTGACGCCTATTATTTCGGATTGACGCCTATTATTTTGGATTGACGCCTATTATTTCAGATTGATGCCTATTATTTCGGATTGATGCCTATTATTTCGGATTGATGCCTATTATTTTGGATTGATGCCTATTATTTCGGCAAAATGCCACCACCAGAGTCATCTCATATTCTTTGCAACAATTGGATTATATTTTCATAGTGAAGTCTTTATTAGTTGTTCTTTAGTCTTTCAAATTTGTATAAATACCCCTCTATTTTCTATCTAAATAAATCAGTTTGCACAGAGTCTTGGAATATCTCAATATCAGTTGTAGTAAAGCCTGAAGAGCACAGTATGTAGCTATAGTAAGGATATATAAAGGGAGATATTGCATTTGACACTCTGAGCATTCTCACTTGGTACACATGCACAAATGACCAATTATTAGTACATTTGTCACATCTTGGTACTGACTGGTAGGAGAGTTATCAAAAGACTGACTCTCACATCCTCATTTAAGCAGGATTGAACTACCCTTCAAGTAACAACAGCACACCCATAGTGGAAGACAGTATTGTTCAAAATGGATCACTGAAGGATACCCCTGTTTTTTATACAAAGAAAATCACCAAATAGCTCTGGCTCTGAGAAAGAAGAATTTATTATACCTGACCCTTCTGATGGTGACTATAGTGAGATAGGAGAATTTATTACCTTCTTTACAGTATATAATGAGTTATTATCAGACAATGAATCAGATAATAAACTAGAAATCAATACTTATAAAATGACAGAAAGACCACTGACCTTCACTGGTTACATACCAGCCAAATTAGTAATAAAGTTTATTGAAAACTTGCAGATTTATAATATAATCTGACAGTTTAACAACATTGCAAAAGTGAACATTCTAAAAGCAGTATTACAAGGACCCACCAAGATCACATATGATGCAACAGTAATTGCTATAGCAGCAAATGAAGGATTTAACATAGGAGCAGGAGAAGCAAATGTAGAAGCTAATGCTGCTGTAAATTTTGCTAATGCTATTGCATAGTTAAGTGATATCTACCATACAGCTAACATATAGCAAAGTATGAAGGATCAGTTAGCATCAATGTATCAAGGAATAAATGAAAGTCTTCTTGCCTTCCACACAAAGATCTGATATATAGTAGACCTCGCAGGATATCCAGTAGTCAACTAGAACCTTATCATAGAGTAGTCTTTCATAAATAGACTCTACTAAGAAATTGCTCTCCAAGTACACTCCAGCTCAGTTAGACTAAATCATACACAAAAAGTGAATTACACACAGAGATATTAGGCTGCATGAAACCTGAATCAAGATATAATATAGTAAATATTGCTAAACAATCTCCAAGAAATCTATATAGTACCAGCAGTTGTACCTATCATTATACCAGCAACAGTCAACTAGAGGGCAGCTTCACAAAAAGACCCAGCTATAGACAACCTTATCGAACAAATAAGCAAGATAACTGCATATATATTAGACCTTAAAAGCAAATTGATGCACAATAACCAGTCTAATGATTTATAGCAAATTCAACTTCTATAACTAGATCAAATGCATATCTGATTAGGAATTTAAGATACTTTAAGTGTAACTAGAATAGGCATATATCCAGAGATTGCACTCAGCTAGATATGAGAGTATACAGGAGATACAGAGAAAAAGGACACTATGCTTCAAGATACATAATAGAAACAAGCAGGATTACCTAACCAGGAACTTAAGAACAAACTTAGATAAACATCATTACCTTCAAAGAAGAAGATTTTGATAGTGAAGATAAATATAGTTAGATAGAGGTATTCCCAGCCATATAGGAAAAATAAAAACTCAGATGTTCTAAGAAAGTAGGATCTCTTTATATAATAAAAACCCTATGAGTAGTATAATGAGTACAAGAATGCAAATTTAATAGAGATAAACAAGATGAGCTATTTAAAGAAGAAGTTAACTACATTATCTAAGAAGATATACCAATGTCTAAGGTACCTGCAAGTGAAGAAAATAAGGAATGCAAATTATGGAAATCCAAGAAATATAGTCTAGATATATAGAAAGAAATGGAAGATATGATGATCTTAGTCAAAATAGAATAACTTACCAAATTCTCAACATTCTGATAGCAAATCTAAAAAGGGATAAGCAATACACAACCTGAGTATAAAGTAGTGAAAATTAATGCAGTATAGTAATTAGAGGATAAAGAACCTCAGAACTCCTTTATATACTTATAATGTCAGATTGAAGAAATAATGATACCATATATTATCAACACAGATGCTAGAGATTGCATTATCAGTAAAACAATGCTCAACTGACTTGAATAGCAGATTGAAGAAGCCACAACTATGACAATTGTAGTAGTAGATGGATATGTTATAACACTACTTGGTAAAGTGCATGAATTACCTATTTGCTTTAGTAAACTTATAATCCTAGTATTAGCAATAGTAGTTGATACTATGTCCTATAACCTGGTCATTAGGAATAACTGGTTAAAAAAAGTATAAGCAGTGATTGATTTTGATATATACAAAATGCAAATTACTTAGAAAGGATAATGCTATGAAATACCTGTTGATCTAAAAAGAGAAGTCCACTCATAGATGATAGAAAGTGATGATAAAGACAAACAAAAAGAATTCTTCATGATACAAATTATACAAATCAATCAAAAGGCTAAACCATTAGAATGAAAAAGCAAACAAGCTACTAGATTTAATCTCTCTACTGTCAAGAATATTAAACTGCAACTCAGAGAGTCATGTATAGTTGGAACAGAAATTGCCACAAGAATACCTCAAGGGCACTATAGTTAAATCAAATCAAGAAGCTCCCTTATAGCTGCTGGAATAACAATTGATGCAGGAGTTATCAATATAGACTATACAGGTAAAATCAAGATTGTAGTTATTAACCAATATTAATTCAACGTAGCTAAACTTTATGGAAGAGATCAAGTTACACAATTAATAATCATACCTGTTTAGACTGGTAAGGCAGTAGAAGTAGTCAACCTCAAAGAAATAGCCAAAAGAGACAAAGGGTTCAGATCAACTGGAGTAAATATTATAAAACTTATAATAGATCTCAAGTATGTATCTAAGACAGTAAATAAGAAGATATATACTTTCAGAGAATAACTTAGCAAGGGAGAAAAGAAGGAACTAAAGGAACTCATCAATAAGTATTCTGATATATTTACAACAACCTTTAAAGAGATCAACTTAAAGCTACCAAAGTACTTCCATCATATTAATATTCAAGAGTACCTACTGATTAAATATGTACTATACCGAACACTACCCACTTATATCGAATGGTAACAAGAAGAAATCAATGACATGGTTAAAGGAGGAATAGCAGCTGAAACAGATAGCTTATAGGAATTCCCAAACATTATTACACTCAAGAAAAAATTAGAAGCCAGAACCTTTACTCCAAGGATGTATACCAATTTCAGAAAACTTAACAATATCACCAAGGGAGATACCTTTCTGATACCAAGAATCGATAATACCTTTTCGAAAATACTAATTCATGCAAGTCTCTATATAACTCTTAACATAACTAGTAGATATTACCAGATGGGACTCAATGAAGAATTATAAGAAATCGCATTATTTGTAATACTGCAAGGCTATTGGAAATATCTACAAATGCCATTTAGACTCAAAAACACTCTAGCAAGTTTTCAGAAGATGATAACTAAGATATTTAGAGACCTTATAGGAAAAATGCTACTAGTTTATATCGATGACATTACAATATTTATAGTGACATTCCTAGATCATATCAAAGCATTATATGAAGTATTCAACTGGATGAGAACAGAAGATCTTTATTTAAAGCCAAAGAAGTATACATTTGCTACTAAAAAAGTCATAATACTTGGATATATTATTGACAAAGAAGGAATCTGAACTGATCTAGCCAAAGTAGAAGCCATTACTAAATTCAAATAATCTATGAACCAAACAAAGATATACACCTTTCTAGAACTAGCTTCATACTACTGCTAATACATATGCAATTTCGCAAGTCTAGCCAAACTCTTGTATATAACCCTTACAAAAAGCTACAACTGGATAGAAATTAATAAAGAACAAAATGAACCTAAGAAAAAGATACTTAATACATTAAAGAAGACTTTGACAACTGTACCTGTATTGGCAAAACCAAACTGGACCAAACTTTTCAAATTATATACAGATGCAAGTGTAGTAGAAGTAAGGGCAATCTTGTTATAAGATAATGCTAAAGACCTAAAATAAGTAATTTGCTACACAAGTAGAGAAACTCACAGTACCAAGAAGAATTATGAATTAACCAAATTGGAGTACCTCACAGTTATATAGGTAGTCAAATGGTTTAGATATTATCTCATCAGACAATATTTTAAAGTTATCATAGACTATTTAGCACTTAAATAGCTATTTAATAGACTTGATCCAAGTAGAATATATATATGTTGGATTATGATACTTTAAGAATATAATTTCATAGTAAAATTCAGAAAAGAAAAAATGAACCAAAATGCTAATATACTCAGCAGAATACTATTATTAGATGCTTAAGATAGGGTACAGTAATGAATGCAACACTATACTATGATCTGGTAATTTGGTTGATGAGGAGAGAAATCAGAGAAGACATAGAGGATTAGATGAAGAACATTTTATTAACTGCAGGAAGATAGTATAAAATTCAGAATAATTTATTATATCATAAAAAGGAGGGGTGCATTATTCTAGTAATTCAAGAGAAAGACATATTAAACATTTTATTATTAGTATACAATCATCTGTTATCTGGATATATAGACTAGAATAATACCTTATATTGACTTAGAAATTCAGCATGGTGGTCTAGAATGCAAGATGATATAACTAACTTTATATGAAATTATGACATATACCAAAAACAAGCAAGAGTAAAGAACATGCTCCGAGCTGCTTCTGTAACTATCAAGGCTGAGCCATTTTTACACATTAGAATAGACATTATAGGACCCATACCAGTAACATTAACAGGAAAAAGATATATTATTTTAGCAGTCAATTTCTTTATAAAATATCTAAAAGTGATAGTAGTCGAATATGCAGATGCATAAACAGTAGCCAAGTTTCTATATACCAATATTATCTGCAGGTATGGAGTACTAAAGAAAATAATCAGCAATTAAGAGATAGAGTTTCTAAATAAACTAATTAAGGAACTCAAGTGGATTTACTATATTAAGCATATCTAAACAACATCATACCACTCACAAGGAAATGATCAAACCGAATGTATCAACCAGATAGTTAAGAATATTCTGGCAAAGATTATTGATCAAGAAGTATCATAGAACTATTATCTTGATAGCATCCTTTTTGCAGTCCAAACTATTTGTCAAGTATCAACAAAGTTTAGCTCCTTTGAACTTATATATAGGAGATTGCCAAATCGAGAGTTTCACTATCCCAAAAAAGACATCAGAACATATAATGATCATTTATGGGCTTATATTACATAAGATATCAACAGGTTACAATTAATTCAAAAAAAGGCATCTATATTTATTGATAAGGTGCAGGAGAGATAACAAACAAACCAAAACAAGAAGGCAAATACAACCCTCTTGCATATCAGAGATTAAGTTCTTATATACTAAAATATTGTGAAATTATCATAGTCAGCTAAATTACAACTGAAGTGGGAAGAACCATACTATGTACAAGCTATAAAAGAAAGTACAATTTAGCTTAAAAGACTCAATAGTTCCATCCTCCCTACTCTGGTTTACCAAAGCAAAGCTAAGATCTACTATACTTAACAAATGCAGCCCAAAGATGGATGTAGAAAAAGCAATGAAAGAAGCACTGATAGAGAGATCTAAGATCATTGACTAGACCCCCCTTGATTAAGAAAAAGACCTCGAAAGATTTCTTCTACTTAGCCAGCAATATCATAAGTAGTTATGCTGCTAGAATTGTATAACTGATGTAATGATCTGGTTCCATTAAGGTCGAGTATGAAACAAGAAATAAAACTACCCAAGTTTGTGAAGGAAATGGTTAACAAGACCTATATGCTTTTTCTCGATTATAAATGGCTCCTCTCTAGGTTCTATGGAAAAATTGTTAACATTTACAAACTGACCTTCACTGAAATTGCACAAATCTATCAAGCTATAGAAGAAGAAATCACCCTATTGCTCTTTAGTCTTGAGGATGAGACATTCTCAGTTGAGCCCCCAGATATAATGATCAATGCATGAATTCCTTGATTTTTGAGAATGTTCTGTGACCTCACTCCCATCATTAATACCTATTATTTCAGATTGACACCTATTATTTCAGATTAATATCTATTATTTTAGATTAATGCCTATTATTTCGGATTGATATCTATTATTTTGGCAAAATGCTACCACCAGAGTCATCTCATATTCTTTGCAACAATTGGATTATATTTTCATAGTGAAGTCTTTATTAGTTGTTCTTTAGTCTTTCAAATTTGTATAAATATCCCTCTATTTTCTATCTAAATAAATCAGTTTGCACAGAGTCTTGGAATATCTCAATATCAGTCATAGTAAAGCCTGAAGAGCACAGTATGTAGCTGTAGTAAGGATATGCAAAGGGAGATATTGTGTCTGATACTCCAAGCATTCTCACTTGGTACACACGCACAAACAACCAATTATTAGTACATTTGTCACAATGGTTAATGCACTTGCATAGTATGAGCCAGAAAAGCCAATTGTAGCAAAAGTTATGTTATATTTCATTATAGAAAAATTAAAAATATTAAAAAATATAAATTTTCGTCAACGTACACCTCTGAGCAATGTGTTTTTTTACCCACAAAATAATATTTTTATAAGCTGAAAAACATAAGATGTACAGTATTATGAATATAAATTTTTAAGAAATAATAATAATAATAATAATAATGATAAACCCTCCAAAATTATATAAATTTTAGAGGTATAGTTTTGTATCAGCTCGGGGAACGGACTATGTATAATTATATAATTCTATATAATTATATATATCCACATCATCTTGATGTACAGCCTGCTCTCCGTGCCCTTTTCTCTGCGCTATGCTGTAATATATCAAGATGGCCAAAAACTGAACGACAGGAGGAGAGAAATCATGAGTTTTTTCAAAGCGACGCGGCATGTAAATACAGCACGACAAGAGGAGGGGGGGATTCCTATCCTTTGTATATCACAACCTTTTTTTTTTTTTTTTTTTTTTTTTTTTTTTTTTTTTTTAGTATTTTGGTTCGTCGACAAAAGCTAGGTAAAGGGGATCCAAATGGGCGCGCGTTGTGATACCATTCTGTGGCTTGGTTTTTGTTTTAATTAATTAATTAATTAATGCAGGTTCTGCTGGATGAGTCATTATTAGCCATTGGTCAAAGAGTATTATGATGGATCACTTAAATTATTGTGTATGTAAGAAATATATATTATTTATATTAGTGTTTGCTTTTTTTTTTTTTTTTTTTTTTTTTTTTTTTTTTTTTTTTTT
>RBNK01002342.1:0-11342 GCA_003990785.1 Endogone sp. FLAS-F59071 | reverse complement strand
ATCCTTACTATAGCTAAACATGCTATGCTCTTCAGGCTTTACTATAACTGATATTAAGATATTCCAAGACTCTATGCAAACTGATTTATTTAAATAGAAATAAAGAAGATATTTATACAAATTGAATGACTAAGAAAAAATAATTAAGAAAAGACTTCACTATAAGTATATGTAACTCAATGACTGTGAATAATATTTTATTAATAAAAATAAGATCAGTTGCTATAAACTACATTTGTCACTAGTAGTGAGATTACTTACTAAAAACAAAGTTCATTAATAAAAATAACACTAACTAAAAATGGAAGGGAATAAAAAATCACAGTAACTTCAAATCAAGCATAGTACCAAATTCATAAAAGTCAGATAGTTTGAAGATCAGTTGTCACAATATATTATATTTGTAGTTTTATACTTATTTATTTACTTATCATTTATTATCTCACTATATATTTATCTTTTAATATTATACACCATTATAAGTATAGTATTTACTCCCTTGCTTCTCTATAGACCTCAATACTTATAAGTAGAAACTTATACTATTATAGTAAGGTTTTTTATAAAAGCTAAAGAACTAAGCTACTTGATAGTATAAATTGCTATACTCTACATAGCATCACTGAACTTATTATAGTATGCCAAAGTATTACACACAGATCAAAATACTAAAAAGACAGAAATATAGTCTGGTTTGAAATATAGTAATAATAAATATAGGTAAGATCATTTGTAAAAAAATTCTTTAATATATATTTTTATAAGTAATATTAAAAATTTACTAACCTTGTACAATCTCTCTACCCATCCAGAAAGGTGGACTTGTCAATCTTACTACAACTCCCAACATTCCACTGAAGTATCTTCTCAATTTATAAGCTAGATGAAAACATTCTGATAATTTCATAGTGTCTAAAATCTTCTACATTTGTTTGACTGTAGGATATAAGTAAACTACTAAGAATGACTTTCCATAATCAAGGAGCTAATAGGAGAAAATAAAGATAAGTAATTGCAAATATATTATTAAATAATTTTATAGTAAAAAGAATGAAACAAACCTTAATTTGAAAAATTGAAGCCATCAGTAAGGTTACTAAGCTCATATTGCATCTAAAAAAGTCATTATCTAAAAGTAAGATAATCAGTGAGAACAGTACAACTGGTGAGAGTGAGAGTAGTGTGGCTAGTAAAGGTGAGGGTAATGCAACTAGCAAGAGTGGTGCAACTGGTAAGGGTAATATAACTGGCAAAGGTGGTGCAACTAGTGAGAGTGATGCAACTGGTGAGGGTGGTGCAACTGACAAGAGTAGTGCAACTGGTGAGCATAAGGGGTAATAGTAAAGGAAATGACCAGAGTAAGAATGCTCAAAATATTAGCTATTTTTTATAATAATATATAAAGCTAATAATGGTAGCTATACTCACATTTCACCTTATCTGAAGTTTCAGGAGGATAATTTTCCTTATCCTTACTGATGAAATCTGAAAAGGAACATTTAAGAATAGTTTATTTAAGAAATAAGTAATTTCACAGCTCTTTCTAAATATAATAAAGAGAGAAACTTTATATATACCATATTTTCTTTTTCCCTTTGAGAGGTGCTCATGCTTCCTAGGGAAGAATTGCTCATATTTTTCGTGAACCCGAACCCAGGCGCTGCCCCCTCCGCCCTTCGCTCTCGTCAGTCTCTGGCGACCCCCTGCCGCGTTTGGACACTGCGCAAGTCGCACTTCGCCTTGCGCGACGCCGCCATCAGGCAGGACGGGAGAATTTTAATAATGAAGTAGAAGTAATCATATTGGAGAAGATGATGGTGAAGAGGTAGAAGTGAAGGAAGAGAAGGTAGAAGTAAGAATTTATCTCGAGTCTTTATAACAGATTTCTCTTGATATAATGATTGTCGAGATGTTTCGAGACTTTTTGAGATGTCGAGTTGTTATATATATGAGAAGACATGATTTCCAAAGTGAGAAGACGTGATTCCCAAAGCTTTAAATATGTCCTGCCCCGCTTCTGTTTAATCTCCATCTTTAAAACCTTGCGGCCTCCCACCCGCATTGTTAGCATTCCTTCTCCAGGATGAAAAGAAAAGGAGGCATCTTCCCGAGCCAAAGTGCCCAGGAAATGGCAGGATGGCCATCGTCACTGGGGGTAGAAAATCAGGATGTAAAATATAGTCACCATCACTACGGGCGGGCAGGAGTGCTGAGCTAAGTGGCTATCCTTTGTACTTATTGGCTTATTGGATGGCAAGTCAGCACGAGGCAGCTACTAACCGCATCACTTCTTCACCGCCATTGTGTAGTAAAAAGAGCACCGTTGCATTGTCAGCTTGCTGAAAACGTCACAAGAATGACGTAATACGTGAAAATCAAATAATAAATAAAACAGATTTTCGTCACTTATGCTTCCTTTCATTCCTTTTTTAAAATCTCCCGAATCTTTGTCGTCCGAGCCTGCTCAAAGTATGCACAGTACTTTTGAATTCGACGCAAGCTTACTCTTTGCTCATCGGAGATTTCTAACCCGTTTTCCTTTGCGCATTGTAGATGAGCTCCGACTTGGTCGAATTCAGTTGAATTCGCAAGGACCGTATTAAGTCAGTGGGTCTTTGGATCTGGATTCTGTAGGAATCTTTGTGAATTCTTAACCTTTTTCCGTTGGTATTCTTATTCAGCCTCTATCTCCGTAAGCAGCAGTTTCTCTGAATTTAACCCCTTCGGGCGTGTGATTCGGTCTTTTTTTTTTTTTTTTTTTTTTTTTGTATTGCAAGAGGCGAGAATGGCGGGTGGTGGGCGACTCGGTTGTTTTTGCACTAATGTTGCATCTGTGGGTACGGTTTTTCAGGTGATTCGGACTCCAGGTCCAGGTCATCCAGTGCGAGTATCGGCTTCTTTTTCAGTTCTGCCTTTTACAAAATTAGGGTTCGTTTCAATCTTTTCATTATAGAATCATTCATAATGTATTGAAGATACTCTTCTCCCTTCAGCTCTTCAAGTTTAGAAAGATCATGCTTGATGGCTCCTCATATCCTATTAAACGAATGCAAAAGATTTCAAGCACCACTAAATCACCTGACTATGTTCATTTTAGCCACGGGTTGAGGACATTCCTTGGAAAGACTGTGAAAGTTGCAGGTTAGTGAAGTACGCCATTCTAGATGAGCGAAGATTGTGCAAGGTCAGTATTTTTTATTTTTTTATTTTTTAACCATTGAAAAAAAAAAAAAAAAAAAAAAAAAAAAAAAAAAAAAAAAAAAAAAAAAAAAAAAAAACAAAAAAAAAATTACAGAAAATTGAAGGAAAGCGATTATTTAAATATTGTCCGAAGCAAAACTGAGAACAACATGTTCAGAAGGACTCGTCACATCGCGCCACGTCACCTAAGAGCTCTGTTTGCGCGTTCAGTTTGCATTAGATTGATGCCTTGGGAATTAAATTAGAGACGAATGCATGTACGTCGGTAATAACACCGATTGATTAGTAAATACCCTAGCAGTAAATTCAACTTTGACCATGCAGCAGTAATTGAACGCAACTTGTGCGATTGTTTACTCGTAGATTATGCTAAAAACCGTAAAGCAACTGCTCCTACGCAAAGTCGCTATCGGGAGTGCGATACTTTGTTATTTCAATGTTTACAAGTATGTTTACAAGTAAAAAAAATAAAATAAAATAAAGATGGAAAAATAAAAAGAAGAAAAGAAGATTGATCTCTTCTGACAACTACTACATTTGTAAATTTTAGCAATTTGTTGACAATGCCAAAAAAAAAAAAAAAAAAAAAAAAAAAAAAAAATGAAAGCTCGTTATTCTGCACAAATGAAAGCTATTCTCCGGGGTTATGGATTTTATATGCTTGATCGGGCCGTAACTGAGAGTTGACGGATTCCAACACTATGTATTTCCATTTATAAGGTAAAGGAGTGTCCAAATTCAACCTTTCGATTTGAACAGCTTCACTTTGCGTATTTGGACGTGGTTGAACAACGACTATGAAAACATACGGGGTGAAGTGGGAACCTGAAAAATAGTAATAGGATAGCAGAATACTGTCAGCGAAAGCACTGGAAATATGGCATAACAGCCACGAAAAACGAATTCTTACTGGTTCCAAAGATCCATCTCCAAAAGAAGATCAGCTTAAAAATCCATTGCCATCTCCTAGCTGCCTTAAAGTCTCTATCGTCGCTCAAGGGGAAGCGTTCCCCCGGATGGTATATATGAACTGCAACTTGGGGCCGGGAGTGGAACAGAGAATAATAGTTGGTATATATTATTGCTCCAGTCAAATTTTTGCAAAATGCATACTGGTTCGTAACGGAGAAATACATAGATGACTCAGTAAGAATATAGTTGGTTTCAATAAGAAACACAATTAGATGACTTACTATCCCAGAAAGTTGATTTTGCAAGAGCTCCACGCTGTTCTGCCAACAGCCACTTAATACAAGTCGGGGCGACGTCGAAGAATGCCCGGCCGATATTTGTGAAGTCTGAATACGTTCCATGTTGAAGGAAGATTTTCAAGATCAGGTATAAAATTGTGTTTTACTTTAATATGCGCGCTGCCAAACCTTATTGTAAGCATGGGGCAAAACTCTTTGTTACTTTGCCCCTTTGTCTCTTGTCGAATTCTATATCAACATAAATGTAGTTCGTTGTCTTAATTCGCCTATAAGCGGTGAAATTCTAGAAAATGAGTAAAATCATACGCCAATGCCGCCACAGGCGTTCTGTACGATAGAGCGGCTTGTGCTCCATATCACAAAATTTACTGCAAGCAGGTTCTAAGTGAAAAAGAAGAACAAAAAAAAAAAAAAAAAAAAAAAAAAAAAAAAACAGCCAAAGCTCCAATCAGTTCGGTTTCTATTTTAATAAAATTGTGTTCTCGATAGTCGCACTTTTGGTGATGCGAAATTAGGTTGAAGGTATTCGCACGCTCAACAACGAAACGATCAACGACCAGGCTCGGCAAAAATTTTAGTTATTGGCTTGTTTATTCAATGACCCAAATTACTTTCCTCCCTCCTGTATTGGGAGTATGCGAAATTCTAGAAAAATGAGTAATATCATAAGCATCGTCGTCCAGCTTTATTGTGCAGAATCGCGGCGCATTAGATTTTTATATTAATTAATTTAAATTAAATATACAAATCTATTGAAGAAAATAAACAATTAGAATGGTCCTAGTCCAGTTCACTAAGAATTTGAATTTTCTACGTAAGACAACCCAACATCCATCCACGCGTCGTGCAGTTAGAGGAAGAACAGCAGAATTCGACTCATATGTGCAGCATAAACTATTACAACATGTTTCAATGAATAATTACTATACCGATTTTTACTTTTATTTTATTATCAAGTTTCACTATTTACAGAGGATATTACAGAATAGGTATCTACTAAGAACACAGTACGGAAACATGGGGGCCAAAACTCTTGATCTATTGTAATAATTAACAACCCTATTTCTTGTGTGGCGTGGACAGAGTTCCTTTCCGAAGGTCGATCCCCTCTCCTTTCTCTTCGTCACTGTCCCATGCGGCATCCTTTAATTCTTCAATCAGCCGATGCATTTCGATTTTTACTCTAATCAAGATCTTGAAGACCTTGTCGAGGCGCTTGATGTGATCAAAGGCGGTCGGTAAAGGCAACTTGTCGACTACGGTGGTAATGTAGACACGGTAATGAAGGAGTTGGCACTTGTAGACGGTCATCGTGAACCCTAAAGTTGGTTAAACTGAGTAGAATCTCAAGGAAACAGAAATGCGGAGAGAGAGAGAGAGAGAGCGCGCTCTGCATAAACTACAAGACTCACCATATACCAATATCCCAAAGACACACATTCTTCTAACCCTATCGACGTGAATGTTGGAAACTAAGCGATCAAGCGCTAACTTCATTCCTTTGAGGAGCTCCCGCCGGTCACGCTTGTATTTTTTTTCGTTCTTTATAGAAGGCGGTCCCACCACCTCAACAACAAGAAGTTCTTCCCTGTCCTCTCGACGAGCTGTAATTCGAAAGCCAATGCAATCGGATTTTTTTCCAATGCGTTGCCGCGGACCATCGTGATCGTCCTCCTCCTTGGAATCGCGTACATTTCGATTTTGGGTTGACGCAACCAAGGCTTTCTCACCCCTTGTTATTTGCAATGAGAAAGAAAGAAAAAGAGAGTAAGATAAGGCAGCATTGGTTCGGAGCGAATATGACATTATAATCTTACCATTCTAACTCGATATCCCTACAATCAGCGAAAAGGTCGTCGATCAAGCAACTAAGATATCGTATGATAAATGTACCTTCACTCATATCCGTTTCGAGCCTTCCTGAATTGCTAAACTTGATTCGGTATATACTGACCAAAAGAGAAAGCGATTGTAGAAACAATAATCAAGAAAGTAAGAGATACTAACAAAATAACAAACTTGCCCACTTACAATTTCTCTGTTGCTTTACAAATCCATTGAATCAAAAAAGGTACTGTAGAATCCTCCGGAATGTCTCCCAAAGCGGTGCCTTCGGGCTGTACGATGATTGCCTTCTTCTGCAAAATCGCAGTTGTCGCTAGCTGTCGAATCCTCTCCACCGATTGAGCAAATTCCAGCATTTCTCGTCGTTGTGCGAAGAGATCTTTCAGAAATCCCTCAATAGCGTCCCCAATAGGCAAGTTAAAAAATGAATGCCTCTGCCTTGCGTGCTAATATACGGTCCAGACGTCAATCAGAAGCCATGTTTCGTGGAAAATAAATGCACACAAAGCAACTCACCAAAGCATCTTTCTATAAGCTCTCCTTCGTCGAAACCAGGTTGAGGCGAATCTTCGATCAGCATTTGATACTTGAATGAGAGATCATCCTTCTTTCTAGAAGCCAAAATGTCCTTGACCAGGGTTCCGGAGGGTAAGATCAGTTGCAGATTCTGTAAATGAGGACAGGATATACGTTAATGTGTTTCACTTATACCTATAACCAGACCATGCCCAACCTACCCGTAACTTTTCGGCGGCAGCCTCAGCATGCATTCTATCTTCCAAAGACTCTTTGTCTTTATTTTCCTCAACCTGCACTTCATTTCGTTGAATCTTTTTCGATAATTCTTGTTCCTCTCCGTTTTCTGAGCGCTCACGTGGCCGTTTGGAGATTGGGACTCTGTCGTCGCCGTCGTCATCGTCATTCACTGCTTCCTCGACCCACTTGCTGACTTCCGCGTCGACGATTGCAGCAATTCCTTTTTGGTATTTCGTGACGCTGGTTTGCTTAAAAAAAGAGATTGCGGTGAGCTGTGTTGTTGGAGCGAAGAGGAAAGATTCAATAATACATTAAACTCACAAAATGGACTTTACGGAGAGCCCTTCCTTCATTAGCTGCCTTTTTCTGGACTTGTTTAATAAACTGTTTTTTCCATGTCTCCACGCAAAAAAAAAAAAAAAAAAAAAAAAAAAAAAAAAAAAAAGTTGCATTAGAATATGTGTAGACCAGTTTTGGAAAGGGCTATAAAATGCAAGATTCGAAAAGGGCTACGAAATGCGAGTGGAGTAGTTTAGGTCCGAGTGGCCCGCAGCCCCCAGACTTCCAAACCCGAGTAACCCACAGCCCCCAAGTTTGCCACCGATCAGGATCATACAGGTGACCCGCAGCCCCCCTGTACGTCGCAAGGAAGTGACCCACAGCCCCTCCTCGCCTTCAGATACTTGAACCCCTCCAATGAGAGGTGCTATCCTTCGCAAGCCCGAAGCCCGATAGACAAAATCGTAGTTTACTCACATTCCAATTATCTCTAATGCTTCTCAAAATACATGCCGTATTCTCATTAAAAAAATTAGAATCGAGAACTTGTTCCAAATCCTTGCTTAGGGCGTCGTATATTTGTGAAAGCTCGTTGCTTGGTCGTTCTTGCTGATAGTGGGCGAACATATTATCGGCAGTCATGGAATTGACCGTGGATGCGACATCGGGTCGGGTGAGGAACCGGAAAAGAGGAGTTTCGGAGAAGGATGTTTTACATTGCACTGGAAACATTTAAGAGTAAGTCAAGTTGAGATCGTTACCAAACAGAAGACTTGTCCAAATTGCTCTCATACTTTTTGCTTTTGGAATCGAAGAGACTGGAGGTCTGTTAAAAATATATATATAAAAGGGAGGTATGAGCGATGCGTGCTGACTATCTTTTCCACACCGTATATGCTGACTATCTTTTCCACACCGTATATCCGTCTATTCCATAAAGCGTATCTGACAAGGTCATGGAAGATTAATAAAAAAGAATGTAATCAGGCAAAAAGGGGGGAGGGAGCGAATAGCAAAGAAATGAGAATTTGCATCCAAACGGTGTCAAGACACACGATGATTAGCACTCACATTATATGCTTTGTTTTAAAGTGGCAAATGTTTAACGCGAAGTCCGTATGTGAGAAAAACACGGAGGAGGGGTATAGAAATGTTGACAATGGAGGATCTCGACAATGATTGGCACGCGTAAAAAAAGAAGCGCGCGGTTGTTTATTTTCACTATATAGCAGTCTCGGGCCCCATAATAAAATAGACATCTGTCAATAATATATGATCATCCAGAAATAATTACGAGCCAAAAAACGTTTTTGTCAATATTTGACGAACATTTGATCGATTCCTGACGACATACGTTTACTAAACAATCCGAAAGCTAGCAACCTTCGAACTTAGAATACAAAAAAGATATAATACCTTGTTAAAACTAAATGAGAAAAGATGCACTGAGATATCGAGTTGCGGGTTTTTGGTTACAACCAATAACCCAAAGACTGCTTGCTATCTTGATCTTCAAAACAAAACAAAAACCCGCAACTCAGTATCTCAATGACGTGTCTTAAAATAAGGCTTGCACAAATCACGTAAATATTATCTATCTAATGAATGTTCAATTTCAAAATTCTGTCGAGCCGTTCCCAAGTTACACTTAAAATGTATATTTTTGGGTCCAAATATCGATGCGAAATTCGACGCACGAATTTCAAAACACTAAATATTTACTAATAAAAACTTTAGTTAATTACAGTTCTCCCAGTCTTTATTCATAAGCGTGTTCTCCTTCAGAATGGAGCCAGATTTCCTCAATATATTATTAAGTGTAAAGAAAATCTGATTGCAAATATTAGTCTTGTTAGGGTTCTGAGTGATGTGTTACCAGACCATTAAGGTTGTCTTGTAGCTATAGTAGCAGAACCTTCTGGGTTAATATTTGAGGTAAAGGAAACTTCCATATAGAAAACTTCTATATTTAATTATGTGTGCATATGATTAAATTAATATTAAAAAGGATGATTTATTTGATTTATTTAGTATGAAATATTAGCAAGATATTATATAGTAGTATATCTGTCATATGTCATTTATTGTGCTGTTTGTGGGTTTGCAGAATTTAATTCGGGTTTGCTAATTATAATTAATTAATTAATTATATTCAGACAGATAAAATTTAAACCCGGCCCTATGAGAATTACTGTCTATTGTTAGTGAGTCAGGCAATTTGATTCAGATGTGTCGGGCCATCACGGAACACACGTCTGTGCAAATTATAAAAGTCGCCCAGCTTTTACTCACAACCATCTAAACCACGACTTTATCCGCTTCAAACAATACAATGGGATATCCTGCTCTTATAAAAGTTCTTCACATCACCGTAAAGCTACCAAGTGAGGACACTAGCTCTACTGACTCTACCAGTAAGGACCTCGAATCCCTCACCTACAAAGTGCAGAACTCCGCAGTGCAAAGCTTCTCCACCACTTCCGAGACAGCCCTCCTCATGCATACCTGCTATAACAGTCTATTCCCACTGGCCCTCCCATCCGATTATACGTCGGCGGTCGTGAAGAGCTTTAATGGCATCCAAATTGATACGGATGGGTACCCCTCAGGAGTGGGCATGCCGCTGGCTCACTTTTGTTGCGATATCTGCCCTCATATACTGAACGGTATTGTATATGGCGACGCCAATTACAATTCTGCTTTGAACGCTGGAGATTTTCACCTTCGACTATCCGCGCACTTAAAGCGCAATATCGCCCAAGATAAGGAATACATGAATACACTATTACAAAAGGACACACAGAATCCTATGAATAATCCAGAATTTGGCAATATCCTGTCCCTCTCCGTGGCTCGTGTCATGCTCACTTCTACACCCAGTGTCGAACACGAGGGGGAAGCCCAGGCCAGCATAACGATTGCTGAAGAGGATCCTTATAAGTATGCCTTTGTCTACACAGTTATGATATACCACCTAGAAGAGAGATTTAACACAGCAAATAGTGCTATTCGTATTATTGTAAATAATAATATTCAGGAGGAAGAGGCCCCAAAGCTTTATACACCTACTGAATTTCAGGAATTCTGTAAATCTTGGGAATAATAAGTGTCATGCCTTCTTTTCTTTTTGGATAAATTGTGGTTAATATCGCCAAACTGGTACGCTAATGTACGCTATGTTTTGTGATGTATAAGGATATGCTGATTGTATATTTTTGAAAAAAAAAAAAAAAAAAAAAAAAATGGTAGCTGAGATTAGCGCGAGTTTAATGTCTCGAATTGTTTATGTTGAAAGCGCAGCAACAAAGTGTACGTTGTTGTAGTTGTAACGCAATTTTCTGAGCAGCAGTATAGATTCGAGAAAAAGAAATAAATGCAGTCTTTACATATGGGTGATTATATTCGAAACCATTTTTTTTTTTTTTTTTTTTTTTTTGGAGTAAATCGCAGTCATGATGATCTACAATATGATGCTCAATACTATGCCACCCTAGATCTCTGGGCTAGATATAACCAAACCAGTATGACATCTGAAGCACAAGAAAGATTTACCTTTGTCACCCCTTTGGCTAAATATTCTTTAGACTTTGCAATATACCCACCTCATTCCAAGATACAATGAACTAGATCTTTTTCAATATGATTAGATATGGAGTTATTGTATATATTGATGATATCAACATCTAAACTGAAATATTTGAGAAACACATGGTATTATTGAAGAAAATTCTCAAAAGGCTTAGGAAGTTCAGACTCAGGATCAAACCTAGCAAGTACTACTTTAGACAAATGAAGATCAAGTATCTTGGATTCATTATAGATGGAGACACGTATTTCAGAAATTATTCTGAGCTTCTCTTTTTTTTTTTTTTTTTTTTTTTTTTTTTTTTTTTTTTTTTTTTTTTTTTTTTTTTTTTCTTTTTTTTTCTTTTTTTCTTTTTTTTGTTTTTATTTTTTTTTTTTGTTTTTTTTTTTTTTTTTTTTTTTTAATTTTTTTTTTTTTTTGTCATAACCTTTTTTTTTTTTTTTTTTTTTTAAAAAAAAAGTCAT
>RBNK01002341.1:0-11344 GCA_003990785.1 Endogone sp. FLAS-F59071 | reverse complement strand
GCTTTATTTGCTGCTTCCTATACTTTAGAAACTGACTTGAACTACAGTTTTACAGTCACAACATTGAGCTCTGTAAGAGATTCTTCAAGTATAACCTCATCATCTAAAAGAGCAGGGTTGTAAACCTAAAATGCATCTTTGGGTTTTTAACTAAAAAAGACCTCGAATGAAGTCTTTTTATGAGCTTTATAGATTTGGATATTGTATTTTATAGTAGTTAGATGAAGGATATTTATCTAATCCACTTTTTGATTTTTTTCATTTTTATTCCAAAGTAATTTTATAAGAGTATATCCAACAGTCTAGTTGACTTGTTCAATTTAACCTTATGTCTGATGATGGCAGGCTTGACTATATCTAATATTAATTTATATTTTGAAAATAATTAATTAATTGAAATAATTTTAAGATTAAACTTCAAATAATAATGATTTTGAAATTGAACTTACTCACAGCATTATATATAAAGGTTCAATTATACCTTTAACAAATTTTTTGTCATTATTAGGTTGGAGGATCTCAGGAGTCCTGATAATTGCAAATAATTCCAAAAGTGTACCACTGATACTAGCTTGGTCCTTTGTATTGTGACAGACTAAAATATTCTAATAGCAAAATATTTACTATAGCATATCTTAAGAGTCTTAGTAGATTATGTAATAGCAGCTTTAAAGAATAGTTAACTAGTAGGAAAGTATATTAAATAGTAAATGTAATAAGCTTTGTTATGAATAATAAACTTCTCTTATTTTGAGTCTCTTGACTTTTTCTTTCTAACTATTACTTAATCCCAGACTAAAGCTTCTTCTGCAAAGTCTATTTAGACTTTATAGGATTATCTCTTGGGTTGTTTGTAAGAAGCTTTTATAGCTTATTGCAGTCCAAATTTTATTAATAATTGTGAGAGAGTATTTATACAAATTGGAAGAAGTATCATATGGGTGGCTATCCAAAACTCCCAGTATAAATTGATTGACTAAGATAAAATAATATATTAAGTTAAAATATAATTAAATAGTAGAATAATATATCAGGTTGAAATACTATTTTAGGTTATAGTAATATTATAGATCTCAATAATACTAAGAGTCTCAATAACACTAAGAGTCTTAATATTATTGAAATCATATGACTGTAATCTTACATAATAAAAATTCTCTCCATCACATCTCCTCTCTATATGAGAAATTATATTTGTACATATTTTCTTATACATAACTAAATCTATGTTGTCATCATTCAGTCTCTGGGGTGTTAACTATTTATATGATAGAAGCTAATAAAATAAGCTTCTCTAATCATTTGAGCTAGGGTGTACAAGTCTCTGAAATTGTAAGCATGCAATCTGAGTAAGTATAGCATAGTTACCAGTCTTCAATTAAATCTATCAGTTATATTAGAAAAATGGTTAATTAATCTACAAACTATTTTACTAAGAGCTGTAAACTATTTTACTAAAAGCTATAAACAAAATAGCTATAGACACAGATACTAGTCATAGACTATGAACTATTATTGGTAAATAGCTGTGAACTACCCTAGAACTCTACTAAAATAATATTACAAATCATGAACATCTTTAGAACAATATCGCAAACTATGAACTAGCTAGAACAGCCTGCAAACAGCCCATGAATAGCCTATGAGCATAGATACTAGTTATAAACTATAAACTGAAAATAGTTTCCTAATACATCTAAAATATAAATATAAAAAAATACTACTCTAGATAAGAAATATACTAAGTAAGGAAGTAGCTTATTATGTTTCTATAAACAAATGACTCTAGGATATTTCAAAAGAATAAAATAATAAAGGGAATAATAATAAAATCAGTTAATGATATATGAAATATACAAATAAATAAAATAAATATCTATTGAAGATTGCCAAATAAAATAATAATATTTAATTTGAATAAAAGAAAATAAGTTACTGAGATGATAAATGAAATATATTAGAGAAAAAAGGAAATAAGTATGTTAGGGAAAATGGAAATAAATATATTATATAAAATGGAAATTGATTAAGTATATTGCAATAATAATAAAAAGGAGAAAATTAATTAAGTGCATTATTGTTTGATATATAGATAAATAAATAAGAATCAATTGAAAATAAAATAAATGAAAATAATAATTGTTCAATAAATAAAATAACTGATGTAACTGTGACAACTAAATAAAATAAACTCCAAGGGTATTGAAATTTTTTTTTTTTTTTAAAAAAAAAAAAGAAATATAACTAAAGACTGGGCTTACTGTCCTTTTTCATAATCTCTTCTTCTCTATATATTATCATTGTCCTTTATGCCAATTTATCTAGGTATATATATTTGGATATATGGTTATGCTAGATTCATTTAGTTCTAGATTCAGTCATTCTAGATTTGTAGTAATCAACTTACTCATTTTGGTCATTTTGATTTTCTTTTGTTTTCTTTTACTAGAATTCTCAAGAATCTCTCTATATGGTGCATGTATGAGTTATTTAGCTGATTTCGATAAGTAAACTCTAGATTTTACCATATGTGATAGTTGCAGTGCATTCCTTTATTCCTTGTGTAATTCAGATATATGATTTATTTGTTTACACCTGAGTGGGTTATGTGATCCAGTGGTGTGATTCTAACATTTTGTTTATCTATAAGGCTTATTTTTCTAGTATGAGCTGATTTGTTTATCTATTTTTCCTTTCTAACTCTTAGGTCATTTGGTTATTTAAGTATAGATCAGATTCTTGGTCAAGTATCCTCTAACTTTCTAGCTTTATGGGAGTACATTTGATACTGATAATCTAAACTGATTTATCAAGCTAAGTGATTTAGTAGGGTTAGGCTAACTATAACTGTTGGCAATAAAGTAAGTGATTTGGACAGGTATATGTATATACTTATCTAAATGCTGTATATATTAGTTAGATTAAATCTTGCTATGAAATGTTAGAGCATAAGATTTGTGCATAATTTTATTTCTGGTAACTTACTTTTGGCAATTCATTTCTTGGCTGGAGGTTTCATTATATATCTTGCTCTCTTATTATCTAAATTTATCTGCTTTCTTTGACAAGAGTTGTCTTGCTTACTTAGATTAGCAATGAGGTCTCTTTCTAAATGAAGTCTCTCTAGTATATAGGTAAGTTCTTAGAGTCTTGCTGAGATTCAGAGGTACTTATACTTGAGTTGCTTGGGTGGTTATTTATATGTAATTCCAGTGAGTATAAGAATGGGATCTCAATATCTGTCTTGCAGCTTTAAAAGTCTTCTAATTCATATACTACTCCTTTTCTATATACTTCTACTATGACTTTGTAGTTCCAATAATATTTAGTGACTCTTGATGATTTCATAGAGTTGAGTCCTCCTAGTATCCTTGGTAAGTATTACTGAAATGACAAGGAGATTATCTATGAAACTTTTCCCTTGTATCAGTAGACTGGTGAGTAAACTCTTTAGAATACTTGAGCTCTAGTGATCAATTGGAAATCTGCTTAATTTTGAATGATTTCTTTTATATAACTTTACTATATTATTTAATCTTCTAGTATCTCTAGCTTCTTCTATTTATTATGTTGAATCTCTAATTTTAAGTCCTATTTAGTTTCAGGATGCAGCAACTTCTGAGGACAGCAATAACAATAGTAAGCAGCTTCTGACAAGCTCTAGTATTCTGGGCAAGTAGTCTCAAAATACAGTGGATTCTGATAGTAATGACAAGTATTCTCCTAAGTATTGATAGATAAGTAAGTCTGAGCTTTAGTGATTAATTAAAAGTCTGCTTGATTATTACTGATTTCTTTTTCTATAATTTTATTATACTTTTTAAACTGCTTGAATACTCCAGATACTTAGTGATAATAACCTCATTATTGTAAAAGGTGGATTTCAAAAGCACGAGTTGTGAGGCCTTATAATCAATTTGGCTGATTTATTAAATAGGTCTTTGAACCAATTGCTGAACCAATTGCTAAACCAATAGTTGAACTAATTGCTGAACTGATAGTTGAACTGATTGCTGAACCAATTACTGAACTGATTGCTGAACCAATTAGCTTGATAGCTAGTAAGATATCTGCTATACTTATTATAAGTAATAAAGTTAAAGACTAGTAATTATAAATTAGTTCTGACATGACTCTTATCTATTTGTTAAGATTACTTAGTAATTCTTTTATATTTTTCTTTTGATGATTAAATTAACTATATCATTAGGAGTTCTTAGTCTCCAAAGTCTACATGATCTCCTTAGCCTTTATTAGATAGTTAAAAGAATATACATACTTCTATAATTGTTAAAGATTGGGTTAATATCTGAAAACAGCAAGCTATTAATAGAGTTAAGTCTTAGTTTTCAGAACCTCAGTCTCTTTATAAAGTTCTAGGGTTTGAGGAGCAAATAAATATATGGAGGGCTTATATTGCCTCCCATTGTACATTACCATCTTCTTCTTTTTTTTTAGTAAGTATTATAATTTTGTTATATCTTTTAATGGTTTAGATGAGGAGAGTAATGAGTTTCTAGAGGTCAACCAGATTAGTTACTTATCTAGAAGTCAATATCCAAATAAATAGATAACTATTGCTTTGTCTTCCTTCAAGAGTTTTTGCAAGATACGTATATTCATTCTGTTTGTCTATCAATTGTTTGTTTCAGTGTTTAGTATCTATCCATTTATTCAGACTTATCATATCTGAGACTTCTCTTCTGTGATTATAAGTTTAATTATTGTTATAATTATTTTATTCTTCCTTTAGGGCAGGTATCAGTGGTCCTTAAGGTCATTTCCTATAGTATATATTAGAGGGCACTAACTTTGAAGTAGTTATAATTTATCTATTTCTTTGTTTTTTTTTTTTTTTTTTTTTTAATTTTTTTTTTTTTTTTTTTTTATTACATAGATCTTGTCTTAGGTAGAACTTAGTCATACCAGTAATTTGAACCTATATCTAAGTATAGGGTATATGCTATGGCATTTTCTTATAATATATGCTAGTTATGCTCTTCATTTATTTTACTTATTTTTTTAATAGTTCAGATTAAGCAATATAGATAATAGAAATCTGGTCAGTAATTAATGATTTCCTGCCAGTTAGTACCAATTGTGATAGACTAAAATATTCTAACAGTAAAATATTTACTATAGCATATCTTAGGAGTCTTAGTAGATTATACAATAGTAGCTTTGAAGAATAGTTAACTGGTAGAAAAGTATATTAAATAGTGAATATAATAAGCTTTGTTATAAATAATAAACTTCTCTTATTTTGAGTCTCTTGACTCTTTCTCTCTAACTATTGCTTAGTCTCAGACTAAGGCTTCTTTTATAAAGTCTATTTAGACTTTGCAGAATTATCTTTTGGGTTATCTATAAGAAGCTTTCTTAGCTTGTTGCAGTCCAAATTTTATTAATAATTGTAAGAGGGTATTTATATAAATTAGAAGGAGTACTATACAGATAGCTGCCCAAAACTCTTGGTACAAATTGATTGGCTAAGATAAAATAATATATCAGATTAAAATATAATTGAGTAGCAGAATAATATATCAGATTGAAATACTATTTTAGATTATAGTAATATTATAGATCTTAATAATACTAAAAGTCTTAATAATACTAAGAATCTCAATATTATTGAGATTATATAACTATAATCTTATATAATAAAAATTTTCTCCATTATAGTATATATTGAAATTGTCTATATGTAGATACTTGGAGAAGATATTAATAATAGTAAGAATCTAATAGTAGCTATGGTTTTCAGTCTTAAACTTACTTATATCTACTAGATCTATTTGAAGGTGTTTTATAGAAGCTCAAGCTATAACAGGTATAAAGTCATTCTTTTCTTTGATATTGAGACTAGAATATATATAGTTAAGATAGTTTCAGATATAGTTAATTACTTCATTATATATTATACTTAGTAAACAAGATTTCAAAATTAAGATTCTGAACTTAATTATATACTGAATCAATCTCAAAAATAATATAGCTACCTACCAGCATATATCTTACAAATCTGAGTAAAAGTTTTATAATAATCTCTATAGCCCATTTTTCTATAAAAATCCTCTATAATCTTTATATACTAATCTTTCTAAAATGCTAGTAAAAATATTTAGGAGTATCATTCTCTTGCTTATATCTCAAGTAGAATGTATTTTTATCAGCCTTCTCAGAATTAGATCTTATAATAAAATAGCTATATCATCTTCTGAAGTTTGTATACTTCTTGATAGAAAATAATACTAGATATTTATCTATTTTAAAATAGGAAATGATATCACTCTAGTCTTTTTCAAGTTTGATTACTAGTGAGTATACCATTATTAGTATGTTTTGATAAAAAAAAAAGAAAAACAATTCTTTACATGATCTTAAGCCATCTGGTGTATACTAGCTTCTATAAATAGTGTGATGATCAATGCACAACTTGCCCAATTTTTGAGAACATTCTGTGATCTCGCTCCTGGTGATGACTCCTGATATTTTATCTATTATTGATTATCTCTTAGATCATCTTTGAGTTATCTTTTGTCAGGTTATCCAGTAATTTGCAATAATCAAATAGTATTCTGTAGCTTAATTTTGTATAAATATCCCTCTATTTTCTATCTAAATAAATCAGTTTGTACAGAGTCTTAGAATATCTTAATATTAGTCATAGTAAAGCCTGAAGAGTACAGTATATAGCTATAGTAAGGATATATAAAGGGAGATATTGCATCTGACACTCTGAGCATTCTTACTTGGTATATACAAATAAATGACTAATTTTTAGTATATTTGTCATATCTTGGTACTGACTGGTAGAAGAGTTATCAAAAGATCAACTCTTATATCCTTATTCAAGCAGGACCAAACTGTTATAACTAAACTGTTATGATCATAGACTTATTAAATTGATGCTCTGCATGAAAGGAAATGAAATAAAATGATCTAACACTACAAAATGGACTACCTTGAGCAGTACAACTAGTATACACTATAGGAAAATACTACAGAGGCATGCACCCTATACTCAGGTGTAGGTTTGAATCACTGGTACAACTAGGTTCTACCCAAGATAAGACCTATATGAAACAAATGAAGAGTAACATTGCCAGAGAGTGTTATAACATCACCACATCGAAAGAAATAATTGAACAATTGCTAAATGTAAGTTGAACAAGATATACGATCAAGTTGAACAGGATACACAAACTGAATGAATGGACTAACTGAACCAAACTAAAGGAGAAATAGAGAAATTAAACAGAAAATTGATAAATTATAACTACCTTAAAGCCAGCATACCCTAGTATGCACTATAGAAAATAACTACAGAAGGACCACTGAATATTGCTCTAGAGGAAGAATAAAATAATTACAGCAACTTGAAGAAGAAACAAATTGTTAGAGAGATTTCTTTATTGCTGAATCAGCTCTTGATCAATATATGGAAATAAAGCTATTTATTCAGATCTACTTGGATATTGATTGACCAACTTAATCAACCTCTAGAAATTCTTCTTTCTTATTGATATTAGATAGAATCATAGAAAAAAAATAATCAAAAGAATCAATATCAGAATCAGACTTTGAAGCTGGCTCAGGACTTCTCTTATCATCAACCTTAGTATCAGAGCATCTCTTAGAAGTTATTAAATCTGTAAACAATTTATAAAATATAGTAAAAACATAGAATAAGAAAATTGTTAGTAAATAAAAATACTTCGGAAGATTCTACAGACTATAGTACTTACTCTGAATAGGATATTATATTACATCAATATTAAAGCCCTTATTAAGCAGCTGAGTTGCTACCCCATCATTGTCATCATCATCATCAGAATACTAGCTAAAAGCCTCAGCTACAGGAAAACCTTACTACTGACTAGGACTATATTCTTTATTATCATCATTTTTGATAGTACTGATGACTAAGATATTGGACTAATCTGTATCTGCATCTATATCTGCATTTACATCTGAAGGACTTAGTATTAGGCTGCTAAAGATTGGAGAATTGACATAATATACAAAAGAAGTTAGAGATGCTAGAAATTCAAAATATATAGCAAAATTATAGAAAAAGAAATCAGTAATGATCAAGAATACTTCTGATCAATCACTAAAGATTATAACAGATACCTTGCATCTACTTATCCATCCATTAACACTTGGGAGGATGATTGACATTGTCATTCTTAGAATCCACTATATTTCAAAGATATTTGCCTAGAATACTAGAGCTTAGTAAAAGTCTTGTAGGAGAACTTGTAGAAGAACTTCTGTAAATAACCTTATAACTATCATCATCATCTTAGTGATGCTTGCTAAGGATAGAAGGACTCAAAGAAGAACTTGACTCAATGAAATTATCAATAGTAACTGGATATTATAGGTACTGCAAAGTCATAATAGAAGTATAGGAGAAAGGAGTAGTATATGAATTAGAAGACTTTTGGAGTTTGGAGTTGCAAGAAAGACAGAAGCTATAGATGACCTCACTCTTATACTTACCAAAATTACATACAAGAATGACTCAGAATCTTCCACCCAAGTAACCTAAGCATGAGCACCCCTGAATCTTGACACAACCCCAAGGACTTACCTATGCAAATACCTCATTGCTGACCCAAGCAAGATAACTCTTGTTGGAGAGAAAGAGAACAGATAAATCTGGACAACAAGAGAGCAAGACACATAACAATACTCCAGCCAGAATGAATCACTGAAAGAAAGCAAGTTACTAGAAATGGAATCATATACGAATCCCACACCTCAAGACCTTATGATCAATGGCATCTTATGGCAAGATTCAGTTAGACCAACATATATACATACATACTTATACCCACCCAAATCACTTATCTCATTGCCAATAGTTATAGTTAACCTAGCTACCAATAACCCTAGCTTGAATGACCTAGCTTAAACAACTAATGAATCAGTTTAGTTCATCAGTTTAACCAACAAATGAGCCTGTCAACAAAGCCAGAAGGACACCTAACCAAGGGTCCGATCCATACCTGAATAAATGAATAACCTAAGAGTTAGAAGGAAAATAGACTTAATGAATCAGCTCACATCTGAAAGCTTATAAGAATCACACTATCTGAATCACCTAACCCACCCAGACATAATGAAAACAAAATGAATCATATACCCAAATCATGTAAGGAATGCACTGCAACCCTTGTATATAGTAAAATCTAAAGTTTACTTACCGAAATCAGTAGTATAACTTACACATGTACTATGCGGAGAGACTTCTGAGAATTCTAGTAAGATCTTTGCAATAAAAAAGCAAAAAACAAAGGAAGTTAGAATAACTGAAATGAGAAAGATGAGCAAGTCAAGTGCTATGAATCTATGAACAACCACATATTCAAATGTGTACTCATATACTCGAATATATACTCATGTATCTGAACAGATATATATATATATCTAGATAAATTGGTGTAGAGAACAATGACAATGCAGAAAAAGAGAAAAAAAAAATGAGTCCAGGTCTTCAGTTATTTATTTTTTTTAATATTTTAATACCCCAGAGTCTATTTTATTTGGTTATTTCATTGTCACCCCCATCTTTTATTCATTGAACAATTAATTCATTTATTTTATTTTTGATTGATTTTATCTTTTTTTTATATTAAACAATAACATATTCAATCAATTTTTACATATATTTCATTTATCATCTCAGTAACATATTCTTTTATTCAGATTGGATATTATTATTTTTTTGGTAATCTTTGATAGACATTTATTTCATTTATTTGCATTTTGGACATTATTCAATATTAACTATCATTATTTCACTATTTTTATATCCTATATTTCCTAGGAGTCATTTGTTTATAGAAATATAATAAGTTACTTCTTTATTTAGTAATATCCTTATCAAGAATAGTATTTTCTTATTTTTATATTTTTGGTTAACTTCGATAGATTTAACTAACAGGTTTAACTGAAGATCAGTAATAATATTATGCTCATCATAGTGTGGATTATGTACCCTACTCATGATCAGAGCTTATTTTATTAACTTCTCTTGTATAGCCAATTCACACTGCCACTGCCAAGAAATGCTCTGTACCTGATCTAGAGAGAGTCTCAAGGATGAGACCTTCCCAGTTAAGCTTTCAGATGTGATGATTGATGCACAACTTGCTCAATTTTTAAGAATGTTCTGTAATCTCACTTTTGGTGATAACTCCTGATATTTTATCTATTATTGATTATCTCTCAGATCATCTCTAAGTCATCTTTTGTCAGGTTGTCTAGCAATTTACAATGATCAAATAGTATTCTATAGCTCAATTTTGTATAAATACCTCTCTATTTTCTATCTAAATAAATTAGTTTATATAGAGTCTTGGAATATCTCAATATCAGTCATAGTAAAGCCTGAAGAGCACAGCATGTAGCTGTAGTAAGGATACGCAAAGGGAGATATCATGTCTGACACTCTGAGCATTCTCACTTGGTACATATGAACAAATAACCAATTTTTAGTACATTTATTATAATAGTTATATACTTTTAAAATACTAAAAGTAATGGATATCTTAATTTTATCAATTTTTACTTTAAAAATCCCATATTTATACATATATTTTAAAGATAGATAATTATTTAAATATAATTTTATTTTTAAAAATCATGATAAAATACATTTAAATTGATTTTTAAGGTTTATAAAAAAAAAAAACTGAAATTTCAGATTAAAATTTAAAGATATTTTAGACAGAACTATATTTTTATATTTTTATAGATTAAAACTAGATAATTATAGACAAATAGTTAAAATATGGAGTAAATAGCTAATTTATTTGAATTTTTATAATTTTTTTAAAATAAATATTTTTAATATTACTTTATTAGTAGAAAATTAAATAATTAATATCTCAAAATATATTAAAGAAAAAATCTGAAATTCACGACATGAAATCACAATATTTATAGCTTTGATATAATCTAAAAATACTGTGTAACATATAATGTTTTAAATTATTTTACTATTAAAATATAATAATTAATATAATAATTATTAGAGCTTTAATTTGTAATGAAAGGAAATGTAAGTTTTAAATAAGATTTATATATTTTTTATTTTATACATTTTTATTTATTATAATAAAGAAAAAATAGACATGAGACAGATCCAGAATATTATTATTTATTGTGATAAGAAAAAAATAGATATGAGACAAGACGGTGCTGATATAAGTAAGGGTCAACTGTTGTTTGGATGGGAATTAAGACTATTTTTTCCTTATATATATCACAATAAATAGAAGTTTTGGTAGCCAGAAATCACGTTAACAGTATATGTCGCTGTAGTGTTTTT
>RBNK01002340.1:0-11345 GCA_003990785.1 Endogone sp. FLAS-F59071 | reverse complement strand
AAAAAAAAAAAAAAAAAAAAAAAAAAAAAAAAAAAAAAAAAAAAAAAAAAAAAAAAAAAAAAAAAAAAAAAAAAAAAAAAAAAAAAAAAAAAAAAAAAAAAAAAAAAAAAAAAAAAAAAAAAAAAAAACGGCCCAGACCCCACAATGGTGGTGACTCATTATGATTATGCATCATGATACAAAAGAAGGAGAACAAACATGTTTAGCCTTTTAACAAGCAAATCGTAAGATTAAGACGATCCTTTAAAGGAATCGATAATCATGTATCAGAGTATGTCTTTGCACGACCGAAACGCTAGTTCTTTGGACGGCAGTACAAACTCTGCGAGGGCGAGACCCACAGATTCACTCACACTGTCAATTTACCCAGAAAAGATAACATATCTGGCTTATATCAAACATATAGAAATGTTCGGAACCAGTACGTAAATCATGCGGGATTAAGTCGGGAAATTCGTAGGTAGGTTGCGTAGTTACCTGCGGTGATGGCACGTAACTTCCTGGGAGATGGAGAAGTATCTGCAAAGTGAAGGCAAGAAACAACAGATATTGAGCGTTGATCTCCTTGAATATACTATCGGAGGGAGGTATAGTACAGAGATAGTGGTGTGTCCCAACAAGATCCAAACGAATCGACAACAAATGCGTCCGAGAACTGGATCAATTCGATGAAAGGATCATGCTGGGGAGGCACAAAAGAGCCCATTATTCTACCCGCCTAAGCATGGCGTCCGTTCCGTATGGGTAAAGCGGCACGAGCGTTCAAAGTAGGGGGAGGGAGGAGGTGGGGACGGAAGATGGAAAAGCGCAAGATAATTACCTGTCTGCAATGGAAAGATGCGTGACGGTGCTGTCGGGAGAGGCTATCCCATACATACATGTACTGTGGAAGAAATTCTTATTATTGTGGTTGGTGAAAAGGTTTGTCTCGGTCATGTACCTTCTTTTGCCGCCAGTATTATAGGAGGAAGATCAGGATATGACCGAGAACATGCTCTTTTCTTTTCCTTACGGACAGCTATGTCCATAGCAGATTATGGGTGAAAAGCAAGTGTACATTGAACAACTCAATCATGACGTAACACCGGTGAGTGAAAAACACCGGGCAATAATTACGGCAGGTAAGTCAGTGCAAATAAAAAAAAATAAAGGAAATCATTTAAATGTATTATCATCGCATTTAAATATTAGTGCAACAAATTATGGCACGTGAAACCAGCCACCCACCCGCTCCTGAAACAGATCCTTTGCAAGAGTGGTAGCTATGAACAAAGAGGAAGTTGTAGCCCTCAACAAACCCTCTGACCTCAACATCTCCGCGTCGAATGGTGCACCGCAGTTGTTCAAGATTCACTCGGTCGACAGAGACGCTGCTAACTTTCACCAGGACGTGACGAAGTTTGGAATCGCTGGAAAAGTGTGGGATAGGTACATTGTATATGATATTGTACAAGACGTAGATTTGATTTGCCTGGTATTAATTTTATAAACTCTGAAATAACTCTCCAATAACAGTGCGTACGCACTCGATGTCTTCTTTTCAAAGCCCAATCCCTCATTCGAGCCCGCGAATCCAATACCTGCGCACTGTTATCATGAAATTGAGCTAGATAACATAGTCAGGGGAGCTGATCCATATCGAATACTCGAACTAGGATCTGGCACAGGCTATGTTGGTATCGCCCTCGCCAACCGACTTCGGAGCAATTGCCAAGTGTACGTGACGGATTTGGAGGAGGTGCTACCGCTGATACGCCGGAATGTCGAGCTTAACCGATTCGAAGTGAATCAACAGGAGGAATTTCACCACGGGGAAGAGACGGCGTCCGGGAGTACGGAAGACCGTGCCGAAATCATTGTTGAAAAGCTGCACTGGGGAGAGCCCTCGCATGCCACAAATCTTTTGCAATGGTGCGGCGGCAGATTTGATCTCGTAATTGTGAGTGATTGCGTTTACTTCCCCGAACTGTTCAGTCTACTCCGTGAGACGTTGCTGCAGGTCTGTTCAACCGAGACGGTGCTGGTTATTGGATATAAGGAGCGAAGTCTGCAGAAGGAAATGGGATTTTGGCAGGATTACTTTGGACCGTGCTTCAAATACGAGCCTGTCTGGGTTAAGAGGGATTCGGTGCGGAATCGTGGGAATGTTGATAAGCTAGTAGATAAGACGATGGAGAGAGAAGAAAATTTTGAAGTATTTGGTGCTGAGGAAGGAGTCTTCACCTTTGTCGCAAGGAAAAGAAAGAACGAAGATATGAAAAGGGGGGCTGACGATACATTTACAACTTTATTATTCTCTCTGATAAGTTTATAATTTGGTTTAGTTATACAATAGCCTTTTATTATAGTAAAATAGAATCTTACTTTCCAGAGTTTACGGAAAGTGGGATATAGTTTACGTAAAGAAGATACCGGTTGCCAGTTACCATTGCGGATAGCTACCACGCTGTTGCAAGTGGGATGGTGGGATGGTCAATGCGAATGTTTTGCCAAAACCAGATACTCAACAGGCCAATCTAGGCCTTAAAGGGTATAGTTTGGTGTGAGTGACATCAGCCAAAAATTTTAGGGTTCACATGACAAGACTGGGACGGCCTTTGTTTTGAATGGGATTGATTGATCCGCGTTTTTTTTTTTTTTTTTTTTTTTTTTTTTGCTCCAAGTCGCACAGCTGCCCCCCCCGCTTTTCTTCCTTCCTTTTCTCTTTTGACGATAGACTCGCTTTCCATACCCTTCAGCCGCTTGAGTTTGAATACCCCTTGGTGCTTTAGCCCGTCGAGCCTCTTCTCCCCAATATCTCTCTCACGCCTGCACAAAAGCAACAGATAGTCATGGACGTAAGTGAATATTAATTCGACTTTTTTAGACTGTTGAAAAGCTACATCTGGTTGACGCGTTGTTACGCGCGTTAAAGCACGAGAGGCACATAGAGAGTGGTTAGTTTGAGTCAATAGCGTGGTGGTGATGGGGGAGGGTGGGAGACGGTAACTGGTTGAATCGTGATGAGGCCATGAACTTACGCCATCGGTTGCCCGAAGCATTCTGCCTTGGATAGCTTGACTAATCTCTTTTTTTTTTTTTACACCTTGCTCAGCAATATCTCGCAGGTCTTGACGAAATTTTGACGAAGTTGGCCTTGGCTACTGACTCAGAAACTATCAGAGCCGTAGGTGATCCCTTTTAACAGTTTTGATTCTCGTGTCAAACGCGTCGATTCTCATAACCTACTTGCTGTAACGCGTCACCGCTGTTCCTTTTCAAACCTTTATAGGCCACCTCGACGCTCAACACGCAGTTTTATAACACTCCAAACTGTGTTCCCGCGCTCATCGAGATTGTGGTCAACTCCCCACACTGGCAAGTCCGCCAGCTCGCGGCCGTCGAGCTTCGAAAACGCATTGGGAAGTGGTGGTCGCAGCTAGACGCGCTAGGACAGGCGCCAATCCGTGCCAAGTTGTTGGAGATCATTTTACAGGAGCAAAAGTGAGTAATCTTGGCATCGGGTATTCTGGTCTGGTGAGGTTCTGGAGGCTTGCCCCTGTTTGATCTCTACGTCCTGGGCTGACAGAAAACCCCGTTTTCTGCTATTTTACAGTGATCTTGTACGACATGCAAATGCCCGTGTCATCTCCGCCGTTGCCAAGATTGATATCCCTGCTGGTAAATGGAATGATCTGATGCAATTCTTGTACCAGTGCTGCAACAGTGCAAACGCAGGACATCGGGAGGTTAGTTTCTAACGTGTGACTGTCGCTTTTGCAATTATATGGGCGCTACTGGACGCGTTTCTTTGAGCTCACTTACTTCAATCACAACCCAGGTCGGTATCTATGTTTTATACACTCTATGTGAGGTTGTCTTTGACATCTTCGCGAGCAACCTGCATCAGCTATTCGCGCTCTTTGGCAAGGCCCTTGCGGATCCTGAGAGCAAGATCGTCCGTGTGACGACTCTGCAGTAAGTGAGAATTTTGGTTAGCTCGGGAGGTGTTAGAGGGCTATTTTATGTTAGATATGTTAGATCTAATATTTTATTGACCCCCCTTCTTTTATGGCAGGGCCCTTGGCAAAGTAGCTGAGTTTATCGAGTCGGAACAAAAGGAAGATATTGTACGTATTACGTGTTTTTGATATTTCCGTGATAGTCTATTGTACAGAAATTCACGAGTCAACACCATATCTACAACAGAAACTGTTTAGGGAGCTTGTCCCTAGCATGGTCAATGTCCTTCAGCAATGCCTTACTGACAATGATGAAGATAACGCGTCTAAAGGTTTTGAGGTTTTCGACACGCTGTTGATGTTGGTTAGTTGTTCCGTTGAATATCATCTCAATATTGGTTTATTCTTGTTTTCTATTTAGTAAAAATATTCATTAATATAAATTTTGCATATCCTAATTTCGGTCACATAGGAGACCCCCCTGCTTTCTAGCCACTTGACCGAACTCGTGAACTTTTTTTTGAGTGTGGGAGCCAACCAACAATACGATGCTTCAATTCGTATCATGGCGCTGTCTTTCTTGATGTGGGCTGCCGCCTAGTATGTATTTGCCTAATGTTTTTGGCAGAAGGTTATTTTTGCATTTTATTTTTTTCTTTATTTTTTGTACGTTTTTACCAATACCCTACTCTTAATACTCCATAGTAAACAAAATAAGCTCCGCAGCCTCAAACTGGTTGGCACTATCGTTCAACGTGTCATGCCCCTCGGTGCTGAGGAGGATCCTGAGGATGCTGACGATGATTCACCGTCAAGAGTATGCACTTCCCCCCCCCCTTGTTTGAAGTTATAGTAAAGAAACATTCCATAATCTAATCCATAAATTTTATTCGTTTTATTTTTTATTTATCTTTATTTTATAAAAGCTCGCCTTCAAAGTTATGAACGCCCTTGCCACCAATATGCCTCCGCAGCAGGTGTTCCCCATCGTGATGCAGAACGTTATCACTTATATGCAGAATCCCGACCCCAACTTCCGCAAGGCCGCCATGATGACTTTTGCTGTTATCATTGAAGGTTGCGCTGATTATATGCGCCCCAAATTTTCAGAGTTGCTACCTATCGTTTGTGCTGGTCTCCAGGATCCTGATATCATTGTTCGCCGGGCTGCTTGCATGGCCCTTAGTTGCTTGGCCGGTACGTTATGCGCAAATTTGCTTTGGTTCATTTAGAAATTTCCGATTATTAATGGTTTTTGTTCGTTGTTATGCACATCAGAGGAACTTGAGTCAGAAATCGCCGAAAACCATGCTACTCTCTTGCCCCTTGTCTTCAATCTCATGAATGACAACAATCCCGAAGTTACCAAGCATGCTTGTAATGCTCTCGATGCCATTTTGGAGGGCCTAGGGGAAGATGTTCTTCAATACCTCCCTTTGCTGATGGAGAAGCTGTTGATCCTGTTGGACAATGCTCCCCAGAGTGAGACTAAGGCTACTGTCACTGCCGCTCTTGGCAGTGCTGCTCATGCCGCTGGCGAAGTGTGTGATTTTTTCTTTATGGTTTTAAAGCTAATTTTAGAGAAAACCTCAATATTAAGGATTGAAACAAAATATTCTTTTTTTTTTTTTTTTTTTTTTGTTTTTTTTTTTTTTTTTCATATCGTAGGATTTCCAACCTTACTTTGGACAAGTCATGCCCCGCCTCGTTCACATCATTTCTCTCAAGTCGAACCCCGATGAGCTTCTTCTCCGTGGCGTGGCTATCGACACCATTGGTGCCGTTGCCGAGGCTGTTGGAAAAGATATGTTTCGTCCTCACGTCGAGTCTCTCATGAGCCTAGCCCTGGAAGGTATGCAGCTGGAGTCATCCCGCCTCCGGGAGTGCTCGTACTGCTTCTACTCGATCCTCGCCCGCGTCTTCGAGGATGAATTCGCACCCTACCTGCCGACAATCATGCCCCACCTAATCGCTTCATGCCAGGCTGAGGAGAAAGATGACTTCACGCTCGAAGGCGAAGTTGATTTGACGACCGACGCATTCGAGGACGAGGACGAGACACTTGGCGGTTTTAATTTCAATTCTGCCATTGCCGACGAGAAAGAGATTGCCGCCGACGCTCTGGGCGAGCTTTTCGAGAATACCAGGTCTCACTTCCTGCCGTACGTCGAGCAATCCATGACTGAGCTTGTCCAACTTTCCGACCATATATCGGAGGGTGTCCGTAAGGCCGTCGTCGGTAGCTTGTTTAACTTCTTGAAGACTTTCTCTCGGATGTCTAACCCCCCTCCCTTCGAGCCTGGTTTGCCCCTTGTATGTGAACGTTTCATATTTTGGGGGCATCGCGATAAATACGCCTGCCATAGAGATGGCTGATTACTAAAACTATTGTATTTCATGTTTTTCTTGGAACAGAAATACAAAGTTCACGATAATGTCGCTAACATGATTCATGTTGTGATGCCCGCCGTTATTAAAATGTGGTCCCAGGAAGACGATATGTAAGTATCTAATATATGCATTCTCGCTAATATGGGCGTCGGCCACCATTAAATGATGAACCACCACATATAGCTCTTTAACCCAGCTCATTTCGATATATAATGAGATCAACTCTATAGTTTTTCTGAATAGTTTGGATAGCATAGCCCTTTTGGCCTTTTCGTCATAATTACAAACCTCGTTTTATTCATTTTGCTCACAAACATACTTATACTCCCTCAATCACAGGATGGTGGTTGTGCAGATTAGCCAAGAATTAGTGGATACTCTTAAGCTCGTTGGTCCCGTGGTTATTGCGGAATGTAAGTTCTCGTGTTTTACCATTTAAAATGTGTTTGGAAATTTATTATAATTTTAATAATTTCTGCAATCGTATGTCAGACGTCGATTCCATCTGTAATTACCTTCTTGAGATATTTGAGAAGAAGGCAATTTGTCAGCAGGAAAACGACGACGAGGATGGCCTTATTGATGAAGATGAGCAGGCTGAGTATGAGTCACTGCTCATCAGCGCTGCATCTGATCTCATCGCTGCTCTTGCCGTCGCTATGGGTGACTCGTTTGTCCGGTTCTTCGACGTCTTTCTGCCCCATATCTCAAAGTATTACGTAAGTACTACCTTAGAGTTGTTTTTTTTTTTTTTTTATGGGATGGTAGGCTGTGCTGTGATATGGGTTGCAAACATAGCAAATCCTCTTTTTTTTTTCTTGTTTTTTTTAAAAAAAAACTGAAACGATGTTATATACTTTACATATCAGTCGTTAATTCTTCTATCCAATATCCTTATTACAATGACTAAAGAAAAAGACAAAGGGCCTGTCCGACCGTTCAATGGCCATTGGCTGTCTTGGTGAGGTGGCTTCAGGGATCAAAGCCGGTATTACTCCCCATACCGAGGTTCTTTTAACTTTATTCCTGAAGGCGTTGGGCGATGAAGAGGAGGAGGTCCGGAGTAATGCTGCATTTGGTATTGGCGTTCTTTGCGCCTATACCCAAGTTGATATTCGGGCGTGAGTGTTGATTATCGTTTTTATATGTTTCTTCACACAAAAGCGAGTATTAACTAATATTTCTTAATCATCTTTAGACAATACCCGGCCATTTTGACGGCGCTGTACCCACTGTTCCAGGGCCAGAACCTGCAAAACGTCACAGATAATGCGGCTGGTGCTGTATCGCGAATGATCATCGCTCATCCTGATGCGGTGCCTCTCGAACAGGTCCTACCTGTTCTAACGTCTGCGCTACCTGTTAAGCGTGATTACGAGGAAAATGAACCCGTGTTCCAGTGCTTGTTCACACTATTTCGGTCCCAGAATCCTTGGGTAATTGATCTCTTTGACTTTTGATATCAATGATTTTGGGATTGTTGGACAGAGCTCACGGATACTAATCACTTTCAAATCATCCCTCAGGTTTTCAACCATGTTCCGCAATTTCTTGGCATCTTTGCGCAGGTGCTCGCTCCTGAGGGGCAACTCAAGGAACATACGCAGCGTGAGCTCGTCGAGTTGATCCGTGCCCTGAATAGCCAATTCACTAATCTGAACATCGGTGTCTCTGAGCTTGGCTCGTATCTTGGCTAAAAATGCATATATATACATTAGCATTTTTTTTTTTTCCTGAAATTTTTCCTAGTTTGTCATTTTTCCATATATGTAAGTTTTGTAATTATCATCCTCTTCTCTACCATCTCCCCCAATTTTTTTTTTTTTTTTTTTTTTTTTTTTTTGGGCCTTTTTTTTTTTTTGTTTTTTTTTCTCTTTTTTTCTTTTTTTTTTTTTTTTTTTTTTGAATTTTTTTCTATTTTTTTTTTTTTTTTTTTTTTTTTTTTTTTTTTTTTTTTTTTTTTTCTCTTTCTTCTCCCCTTTTTTTTTTTTTTTTTTTTTTTTTTCGCTTGGGGCATGTTTTCATTTGCGAACTTTAGGCCCTTTTTTGCCTCTGCTTTCTTGCTTTTAAGTTCATTGTAGGTATACGCATGGCAATGGTGACAAAGTGTATATCAAATGCAATAACCCTTAATTTTACACAAATCTCTTTTCTTTGGAGTATCCATAGAGACTCCTTCCCTTTTCCGCATGTACCAGTGCATTTTCGACAATCAACGAAATGGGATAAATTTTCTCATTGATGTGGATGGTTTGTATTGGGCGCAAAAGGGGTGACATCAGCAGCGGGGCATTTGCGACTTTGCCTTTCTAAATCAAGCCACACTAAACAAGGGCAGTGAACCTGGAACCTGGAGCCAAATCACTCCACTCCCCTTACTCCCCTTCTCTCAACCAATCTATAACTTTGCCCATCATGAACATCTTTCGATTCTTCGCTGACTTAATGCATCTGGCGTCCATTTTCATCCTGCTGCTGAAGATTCAGAAGACGCGTTCATGTGCAGGTGGGTGTGTAGCCTTCTAGATTGTAGAGATCGCTGGCGGAAAAATTTGTGCTAGAGAGCGTCGAGGGCTGAGTTGTGCTCGATACTCGTTGGCGTACTGAAAGCCAACATTATGAACGAGAGCCGGGTATGGAGAATTAAAGGGATAACGCAGTGTGAATTTACGTGGAAGAACCAGAGCCACGACAACTTAAATGTGCACCAAGCAAGAAAACGGTTCGAGTGCAGGGTCTCTAATCGACGAAAATGTATGCCACATGCTAACACCCATAAACAATATTCAAAACCCCCTTGTGTGACTCTCCTGCACTGCCATGAACACGATTTCTTTGTGAATCCAACTATCAGGTATCTCGTTCAAGACACAGATATTGTACGCTATCGTGTTTATAGCACGTTATCTCGACCTTCCCATCAACTTTGTCTCTTGGTATAACTCCGTGATGAAGATCTTTTTCGTCGGCTCGTCGCTGTACATCGTATACTTGATGAAGATGAGATTTAAGGCCACATACGACCCGGCCCTGGATACTTTCCGTATTGAGTTTCTGTTGGGTGGGTGCGCGCTGTTGGCACTCCTACTTAATTATGAATTCACCGTCCTTGAGGTATGGACATGATTCTTGGTCTCAATTTTTTTTTTTTTTTTTTTTTTTTTTTTTTTTGTTGTTGTTTTGACAAGATGGACAAGGTTATTGTTGCAAGACGATGAAAGCCCGCTGGCCATCCAGCCATTTCCCTTCCTTATTTTTTTTCGCCGTTGGAACCTTTGCGCCTCAGGTTTTGTGGACATTCTCCATCTATCTCGAGGCCGTTGCTATTCTTCCCCAGCTTTTCATGCTTCAGCGTACCGGCGAGGCTGAGACGATTACAACGCATTACCTATTCGCGCTGGGCGCCTACCGCGCCCTCTACCTCCTGAACTGGATCTACCGGTACTATGACGAGAGATACGTCGACTTCATCGTGTGGGTGGCAGGGACAATCCAGACGGCGCTGTATAGCGATTTCTTCTATATCTACTACAAGAGGTGAATGAGCAGTGTTACAAACGGGATCTTGGTTGACGGCGACGGTACTGTTTGTTTGGCGTGCAACCATCTTGATATTCGGTTTTGTTAACCACGCCCTTTCCCTCGTTTCTCTAGGGTACTGAAGGGGCAAAAGTTCGAACTCCCCCAATAGACAACTCTTCTCATACCGATATTAGTTTCCTTACTCCGTAAACGCGTCTATCTTGAACAGTAAAGCCCTTCACGATCAGCGGAGCGCCCCCACATGGGTTATCTGTTTTCTGCGACGTTTGTTAACCTTTCAATTAGAAATGAAATACTATGTACACGACGGTCGGTCCGCATCGAAAATATTTTTACCGAATGGGTCGGCTTGTGGGATTAGAAATATTATTTCCGTAAATGGATATAGTTGCGCCAAGCTTGGGCATTTAATAATGGGGAGTTGTACTGCTTCGTAGCTTATAAGTTTCGTAGCTTATAAGCTTCGTTTATAAAATGTGAGAATTTAACCGGATTTTTTTTTTTTTTTTTTTTTTTTTTTTTTTTTTTTTTTTTTTTTTTTTTTTTTTTTTTTTTTTTTTTTTTTTTGCCTAGTTGATGTTTGGCCAGTAAAATATGGATACTATTAGCTTGGATAGTAGTGACAAATCAGTGAGGGGCATCCCGTGATGCAACGCTAATGGTTACTATCAACGCTTAGTCGCTCTCATTTTAATGACCTCCCTTCTAAGTTTTGTAACCAAAAAGTATTGTATTTCCAACCTTTATTGTTATGCGGGTTCCAACCTGTGCGAAAATTAAATCCGCACCGTATCTCTCCTCAAGGATGGGACGAAAAGAGAATGCCACTCGTTTTACAAACAACCTTCCCTGATTATTTTTCAATCGTCGGCTGAGGCACGCGGCAGTAAGTGGAAAACTAACTACCTACCCATCGGACTTTGGCATGTTGATATTTAATCCGTCGGCTTGGTGATTATCGCCAATTATATTTATATATTTTTATTGGCTCCTGAGAGGAGCTCTCGACTCATCGTCTTTCAACACCAACGGTGTACTATATCGATGGCAGAAATGATAAACCGTTATTTCTACGATTGATTGAGGATGATCAACACTTTGGTGATTACTTTCTCTGATTGCCTGATTGCCTGATTGAACTAAAGGCAGTGTGGGGTTTTTTTTTTCTTTCTTTTTTTTTTTTTTTTTTTTTTTTTTTTTTTTTTTTTTTTTTTTTTTTTTTTTTTTTTTTCACACTTATTGCGCCTTGTTTTATCCATCTCTTGATATACTACCTGCCATAATCTAGCCGGAAAGTGTCAATCGGGAGCAAACTCCAATATCTGGGAATTGGCTCGGATTAGGTAATATCACTTTACATTTTCTTTTTTTTTTTTTTTATTTTATTTTATTTTATTTTATTTTTTGCGCGGATTTTATTTATTTTATTTTGCGAGTCTTAAGGGGAAAAAAAAAAAAAAAAAAAAAAAA
>RBNK01002339.1:0-11345 GCA_003990785.1 Endogone sp. FLAS-F59071 | reverse complement strand
ACTTCACTACAAGTATGACTTGATAACTGCAAATAATATTTCATCAATAAAAATGAGATCAGTCACTAAAAACTATGTTCATTGCTGGTGGTGAGATTGCTCACTAAAAATGACACTAACTAAAAATGGAAGGGGGCAAGAGGTCATAGTAACTACAAATTGAGCATAGTACTAAATTCATAAAAATCAGTTAAGTTGGGGGTTGGCCATCACATCTAGGGGCTCAACTGGGAATGTCTTGTCCTCGAGACTAGATAAAAGCATGGTAATTTCATTCTCAACCTCCTGATGAATTTGAGCAATCTCTGCATAAGTAAGTTTGGCAATATCAATGGTTTTTCTATAGAACCTAGCTAAAATCTATTTATATCTAAGAAAGAGTGCATAGGTCCTATCAGCTATGTCTTTTTCAAATTTTGACAATAGCATCTCCTGTTTCTATAAGTGATATTAGAGGTAGCAGGTATGTCCTTAATAAAACCTAATTATAACATCAGTAACTCGACTTTAATTGCATAGCTATTTATAATACTGCTATGTCAGAATGAGGAGTTTTTCAGGATCTTCCTCTTTGTCTAAGAGAACCAGGTCAATCAAGTCTGGCTCTCTCGTCAGTGCTTCCTTAATTACTTTTTCTATATCTTTCCTATAGTTGTATCTGTTTGGCATGATAGATTTTGGTCTTGCTTCAGTAGACTGAGATAGGGAGGATAGAACTGTTGAGTCTCCTAAGCCTTGTATATAGTATAGTCTTTCTTATTTTAGTTGTAATTTAGCTGACTATGATGATTCTACAATGTTCTAGTATATGAGGACTTAATCTCCAATATATAAGGGGGTTGCATTTGCCTTCTTGTTTTAGTTTATTCATTATCTTTCCTATACCTTATTAATGAATACAGATATCTTCTTTTGGATTAATTATAACTTGCTAATGTCTTATATAACATAAGCCTATAAATGATTATTATATATTTCAATATCTTTTTTGGGATAGTGGAACTCTCAATTTGACAATCTCCCATATACAAGCTTGAAGGAGCTGAACTTTGTTGATGCTTGATAAATAGTTTGAACTACAAAAAGGGCACTATTAAGATAATGATCCTATAATGCTTCTTGATTAATAATTTTTACTAGGATATTCTTGACTATCTAGTTGGTACATTCAGTTTGATTATTTCCTTATAGGTGGTATGACATTATTTGAATATGCTTGATATAGTAAGTTTACTCAAGTTCTCTAATTAGCTTATTCAGAAACTCTATACCTCAGTTGCTGATTATTTCCTTCAGTACTCTATACCTGTAGATAATATCAGTATATAGGAACTTGGCTACTGTTTATATATCTGCATCTTTAACTACTATTACTTTTAGATATTTTATAAAGAAATTAACTATTAAAATGATATATCTTTTTTCCATTAATATTACCAGTATGGGTCTTATAACATCTATCCCAATATGTGAAAATAGCTTAGCTTTAATAATTGCAAAAGCAGCTTAGAGTGTATCTTTTGCTCTTGCTCGTTTTTGGCATATGTTATAATTCCGTATAAAGTTAGTTATATTATCTTGCATTTCAGGCTACTATGCTGAATTTCTAAGTTGATATAAAGTATTGTTCTGGCCTATGTGTTCAGATAATGGATGATTGTGTGCTAATAATAAAATGTTCAATATATCTTTCTTCTGAATTACTGGAATAATATATCTCTCTTTTTTACAATATAATAAATTGTTCTGAATTTCATACTGTCTGCCTGTAGTTAATAAAATATTCTTTGTCCAATCCTTCATGTCTTCTCTGATTTCCCTCCTCATCAACTAAATTACCAAATCATAGTATAGTATTGCATTTATTATTGCACTCCACCTTGGGCATCCAATAATAGTATTCTGCTAAGTATATCAGTATTCTGGTTTATTATTCCTTTTCTAAATTTCACTGCGAAACTGTATTCTTGAAGTGTTATAATCCAATATACATATATTCCACTTGGATCAGATCTGTTAAACAACTATTTAAGCACCGAATAGTCTATGATAACTTCAAAATGTCATCTGATGAGGTAATATTTAAACCACTTGACTGACAATATGACTGCGAGATACTCCAATTTAGTTGATTCATAATTCTTCTCAGCACTGTGGGTTCCTCTACTTATATAACAAATTACTCGTTCTAGGCCTTTAGTATTATTTTGCAAAAGGATTACTCCTACTCCTATTGTACTTGCATTTGTATACAGCTTGAAAAGCTTTGTCCAGTTTGGTTTTGCTAATACAGATGCAGTTACCAGAGTCTTCTTCAATACATTGAGTGCTTCTTGCTTGAGTTTACTCTGTTTTTTATTAATTTCTATCCAATTGTAGCTTTTTGTTAAGATTGCATATAAGAGTTTAGCTAGACTTGTGAAATTTTATATATATTAGTGGTAGTATAAAGCTAATCTCAGAAAGGTATGTATCTCTGTTTGGTTTATAGGTTTTTTGAATTTGGTGATAGCTTCCACTTTAGCTGAGTTAGTTTGAATTCCTTCTTTGTCAATAATATGTTTGAGTATTATAACTTTTTTAGCAGTAAATATATACTTCTTTAATTTTAAATAAAGACCTTCAGTTCTCATTCAGTTGAATACTTCATGTAATGCCTGTTGAAATTTGATCTTCAAATGTGTGTTTTGGAGTAAAGAACGTACTGGCTTATGAAGCCAATATGCGTGTATTTATTAATGCTAAATTATGATTGGTCGATACAAAACAAAGATCATCTAAGCTACGATTGAGTGATGTAATAATCGATCGTTGATGGGAGAGATATAATAAGCTAATAATTTCAACACTCCCCCTGTTTGACATATCTCGATAAAAATAAATAAATAAAAATAAAAATAAAAGAATAAAAATAAAATGTTCAACTGTACATTACGAATGACATCCATGAAGTACATTTACTGCAAATAATTATATATAAAATACTACTTGAGTGATAAGAATGACATGGTAAAGGAAATAGAAATTTTAAAAAAAGTTAGTTATGTAAGCCCATTTTTGCGATCAACATTTCAAGTCTTGGTCGTGCAAGTGGCTTAGTTAATGCATCAGCGATCATTTCATCTGTTGCCATATAAATGATATCTATCACCTTTGATTCAACTTTCTCTCGAATAAAGTGATGCTGAATGTCGATATGCTTCGATCGAGCATGATTAATTGGATTTTTGGCAAGTGTGATTGCTGATTGGTTGTCTTCAAATAAGGTTGTTGCACAATTAGGCAAATATCCTAGCTCATCCAATAGGGTGCATAGCCAAATGGCTTCTTTCATCGCATGTGCTAATACTATATATTCTGCCTCAGTTGTTGATAGAGCAATGGTTGGTTGGCGCTTGCTTGACCAGCTGATGGCTCCTCCTGATAGGTTGAAAATATAGCCCATGGTTGATCATCATGTGTTAATATCTCCTTCCCAGTTGGCATCACTGAAACCGATCAGTCTTAGATTCTGATCACATCCAAGGCATAGCTTATAATTGGCTATTCCTTTAATGTATCTTAATAATCATTTAAGAGCATGGTGATGTTCTTGCATTGGATTGGCCGAAAATTGACTGATGATGCTGACAGCAGTAGCTAGATCAGGTCTTGTCCCGATCATCAGGTACATTATGCTACCGATCATTTGTCTGAATAGACTTTGGTCTGTGGATTTTCCCCCTTCAGCTTTGAGTTGAATGGATAGATCAAGGGGTGTACTGATTGGCTTAGCATCCATCATGTTAAACCTTATAATGATTTGATTGGCGAAGTGGTTTTGATCAATTATGATCATATGTGTTTTTCGATCGCGCATGACTTGAATACCCAAAAAATGTTTAATTTCACCACAGTCCGTCATATTGAATACATTGCTAAGTTCCATCTTGAATTTGTTCATTGTTTCCATCGAATCAGCCAGAATTAATAGATCGTCGACATATATGACAATAATTATCAGCGATTGATCGTCTTGTCTTCTTCTTAGAGAAATGCTGTGATCTGATTGTAGTCTTGTAAAATTTGATTGGCTGAGGTAGTTGTTGATCTTCTGATTCTACATACGAGGTGATTGCTTTAGTCTATACAGTGATCGATTGAGCTTACACACAGCTCTCGGTGACAGCTCCAATTGGTTGATTCCTTCAGATACTATCATGTAGATCTCTTCATCAAGATTGCTGTTCAGGAATGTAGTTTTTATGTCCATTTGGTGAATTTCTAAGTTTAGGGTTGCTCCGATCGATAAAAGTACCCTGATCAACATAAATTTCACCACAGGAGCAAATGTTTCATCATAATCAATTCCTTGCTGTTGTGAATATCCCTTGGCCACTAATCTCGCTTTGTACCTGGCAACCGATCCATCAGTGTTGAGCTTCCTTTTAAAAACCCATCTACATCCAATTGGCTTGCATCCCGCAGGCACCTCAGGTACAATCGTCCACGTGTCATTATTCTTAAGTAATCTAAGCTCTTGATTGATCGCTTCCTCTCAAAGCTTTGTATTAGACAGAGAAATTACCTCCTTGTAGGTCATTGGGTCATCGGTCGATTCAATTAAATTAGCTTCTGACATGCGATCTTGCCAAATTTGTAGAGCTTCTGTGTCTATCAATTGTTTGATTGGCTCCCAGGTGTTGTCGTCATCATCATAGCCTAGCTATTTAACCAGATATTGTCTTTTTTTATCAATCTTGCATTCTCCGATGATCACTTCAATGACATATTCTTGATCTTCTGGGTTGACAATTGTTGGGGATTTTAATATAATAGATTCATCAAATGTGACGTCACAGCTGATCTCTATCCTCCTATTGGTTGGATCCTAGAGCCTGTACACCTTTTTTTTGTCATGATAGCCAATCATTTTAAGCTTTTTGGATCGGGGTGTCAGTTTCGACCTTTTTCCCTTGCGAATATGCATATACGTATCAGCCCATATGACGCGCAAGTTACTGATATCAGGCTTGTGACCATGCCATAATTCAAATGGTGAAGTACTCTCCTTATTGGCTCGCATTGGCAATCGGTTGTGTAAATATGTAGCACTTGTAGCAAGTTCTGCCCAAAGTTTGTCAGGTATGCCGGTAGTAATTTTAACTGCCCGGATTGACTCCATCAATGTCCGGTTATATCATTCGGCTACACTGTTTTGTTGCAGCGTGTCCAGCGTCATCATTTCGTGATGAATTCCATTTTTGATTAAAAATTCGTGCATCTTGGTGTTTACATACTCTCCTCCTCCATCTGATCAGAGAATCTTGAGTTTTCGGCCCGATTGCATCTCAGCGAACGCCTTGAATGTCCGGAATTGATCAAATATATCACTTTTGTTGTCAATAAAATATGTTGTGACGTAGTGAGTAGCATCATCGATGAATGTTAATATATATTTTGCTCCATTGACTAATGGCATGGGCATTGGCCTATACAGATCTGAGTGCACCCTTCCGATAGGCTCCATTGATCGATTTTTCGCATGTCTGAATGGCTTGTGGTGTGACTTCACGTGTTCACACCCAGCGCATATTTCGATTTGTCTGGTCAACAGCCGCACATCTCCAAGCCCTGTGACAAATTTGTTGATTGATTGCAGAGTGTTTTAGCCCGAATGGCCTAGTCAGTAATACTATAATATATAGTCATCAATCTTGGAATCAGTGATGTTTGCTTCTAGCTCTAGCTCCGGTAATGTCGATAAATGAAATAGGTCACCATCGGCTTGTCCGATTTTAATTTCTTCGTGATCCATGCCGATTTTAATTACTGATCCGTCACTCTTGAAAGTTATGTCATTTCCGTCACGTATCAACGCCCACACAGATATTAAATTTCTAGTGATCTCCGGTACATATAAGACATCCCATAATTTCAGCTCGTTGTCAAGCTCAATTGTCCCAACGTGTGTCGCGCGTAATTTCTCATTCCCTGCACACGTGACCAAGCTGTCGTGCTCAGCCACCATCTCGAAAATCTCCAATTGGTTGAATATATGTTGCATGGTGCCTGAATCAATGATAGTGCCAATTGCTAGATTTGCTTCGGCTCTCGGTTTAGCCAATCATTGAATTTGTTGCATTGAAATATTCCATGTTCTCCCTCACAGACGTAACATTTCCGAGGGTATCCCTGAAAATTCCCGCCTCGATTGGCTCTGCGATTGCCACCTCAGTTGCCTCTGTCATTATGACCTCCTCGATTGTTTCTGTTATCATTGTTATAGCCTCGGCTTTGTCCGACGCTTCCGCCTCGATTGTCGTGACTGCCACCTTGGTAGCCGCCTTGGTCGCTGCCTCGGTATCCACCTCGGTTGCTACCTTGGTAGCTGCCTCGGTCTGTCGCGTAGGCTTCGTCATGCCTTTGTTTATTATCCAAGTCAAACCTGATGCATGCGAGTTGTAAAGCCTCCAGTGTAGTTGGTATATTCTCCTGCACAAGTATTAATTCCCAGTATCTGGGGCTTAGACCCTGGAGATATTGCGGTATAGCTTCTGTGTTGGTTATATCTTCGATTTATACCATAATTCAGTTGAACACGTCATTATAATCTTCGATTGATCCTTTTTGCTTTATCATCGCAAGCTTATTGCGTATTCATAATAATTGTTCCATTGGTGCATATTTTTGCATCATAGCCTCTTTAAGCTCATTCCATAAATCAAATTCTCCCGATGTATTCATGTGCCTCCATAGCCACATTCTAGTATTGCCTGTAATTTTACTGATCACTGCGTTGACTTCTTCCTTTTGTACTGATAGATTGGCGCTGGTGATAAATTGCTCTACGGCATCAAAGTAATCGAACAATCTGGGTGTGCCACCTGATCCATCAAATTTGTTGATCGATCTCAGGTACTCCTTCGCCAGATCGTTAAGCTTTGTTAATGTTGTTGGTGATGGTGATGGTGATTGTGGTGTGTTGCCTTCTGTAGCTGCATTCTGATTAGTTGGCGTGCTAGGTGATGTGTTTGTTTTGTCGATTTTTGCCATCAATTCACCCATTAGGGTTGTCAGCATGTCTAATTTATCTTCCTGATTTCTGATCGTTATAGCCATCTGTTCCTGTCGATTGAGGCTAAATGCAATATTGCTCTGATGGTTGCTATCCAATCCTTCGTTGTCATCATCAGGGGGTTGATATCTGTTGTCTGTTTTTGATTTAGATCACAATCTTGTCGATCTTATTGCTGATAACAATGATGTATATAGGTTGTCTATTTTATTATGTTGTTGAATACTATGTTGTTACGTGTTGTTTATTGCATTGCTTTATCGCGGTGTCATTTGTCGCATTGTTTATTACGTTGTTTGACGCATTGTTTACAATTTTAAATAAATGCTTACTGTAATCGCAGTTGTAACTGCTATGATTGCATAGATGATTGCATAGATCTCAGGTTGTCAAGCTGCAATTCGAGCAGCTCGGGGCTCATAACCTGTTGAAATTTGATCTTCAAATATGTGTTTTGGAGTAAAGAGCACACTGGCTTATAAAGCCAATATGCGTGTATTTATTAATGCTAAATTATGATTGGTCGATACAAAACAAAGATCGTCTAAGCCATGATTGAGTGATATAATGATCAATCGTTGATGGGAGAGATATAATAAGCTAATAATTTCAACAATGCCTTGATATAATCTGAGAATATCACTGTAAATATTGTAATGTTGTTGATGTAAACCAGTAGTATTTTTCTGACAAGGTCTCCAAATATCTTGGTCATCATCTTCTGAAAGCTTGCTGAGGCATTCTTGACTCCTGCACTAAATGTAATTCTAGTGACTGCAAGAGAACTTCTTGGTTTGATTTAACTATAATGTCCCTAAGGTATTCTTGCAGCAATTCCTGTTCCAACTATATATGACTCTCCAGGTTGTAGTTTGATATCCTTGATAGTAGAGAGATTGAATCCTACAGCTTGTTCACTTTTTCATTCTAATGGTTTGGCCTTCTAATTAGTTTGTACAATCTGCATCATAAAGAATTCTTTTTGTTTATCTTCATTATTACTTTCTATCATCTGCAAGCAGACTTCTCTTTTTAAGTTAATGGGTATTTTGTAGTAATGTTCTTTCTAAGTGATTTGCATTTTGCATAGACCAAGGTTAATTACTGCTCACACCTTCTTTAGCTAGTTATTTCTGATAACAAGGTTATAGGACATAGTATCAACTATTATTGCTGATACTGGTATAATAAGTTTACCAAAGCGAATGGGTAATTCATGCACTTTGCTAAGCAGTATTGTGATATGTCTATCTGCTATTATAATTGTTATAGTTGTAGCTTCTTCAATCTGCCATCTGAGTCAGTTAAGCATCATTTACTGATGATGTATCCTCCAGCACCTGTGTCAATAATATACAGTATTATAATTTCTTCAATCTAATATTGTGAATATACTGAGAAGTTCTATGGTTTGTTATCCTCTGATTGCTGTACTATATTAATCTCCACTACTTCATACCCAGGTTGTACATTACTTATCTCTTTTTGAATTTGCTGTCAGAATGTTGGAAATTCAGCAAGTTATTCTATTTTGACTAGGATCATTATATCTTCTATTTCCTTCTATACATCTAGACTATATTTCTTAGATTTCTATAATTTGCATTCCTTGTTTCCTTCGCTCGTAGGTGCCTCAGACATTGGTGTATCTTCTTAGATAATGTAGTTAACTTTTTCTTCAAATAGCTTGTCTTGTTTGTTACTATTGAATTTGTATTCTTATGCTCATTATACTACTCATAGAGTTTTTATTATATAGGGAGATCTTGCTTTCTTGAGATATCTAGGTTTTCATTTTTTCTGCATGGCTGGAAATACCTCTATCTGACTATACTCATCTTCACTATTGAATTCTTCTTCAAAACTAATGATATTTATTTGAGTTCATTCTTAAGTTCCTGGTTAGATAATTCTATTTGTTTCTATCATATATCTTAAAGCATAGTGCTCATTTTCTCTGCATCTCTTGTATATTCTTATATCTAGCTGAGTGCAATCTTTGAATATATATCCATCTTAGTTATATCTAAAGCATCTTGAATTTCTAATCAGATATATATTTAATCCAGTTGCAGAGATCAGATTTGCTATAAATCATTGGACTGGTTACTGTATGTTAATTTGCCTTTTAAGATCTGATATATGTGCAGTCATCTTACTTATCTGTTCAATAAGATTATCCATAGCTGAGTTCTTTTGTGAGACTGCCCTCTAGTTGACTGTTGCTGGTACAATGGTAGGTATGACTGCTGATACTGTATGGGGTTCTTAGAGGTTGCTTGGCAATATCTGCTATATTATATCTTGACCTAGGTTTTATATAGTTCAATATCTTTATATATAATCTACCTTTTATATATGATTTAGTCTGACTGAGCTAGAGTATACTTGGAGGGCAATTTCTCAGTGAAGTTCATTTATGAAAGACTACTCTATGATGAGGTCTTGGTTAGCTACTAGATATCCCATAAGGTCTACTACATGTTGGATCTTTATATAGAAGGCAAGGAGACTTTTGTTTATTCCTTGATATATTAATGCTAGCTAATCTTTTATACTTTGCTATATATCAACTATGTGATATGTGTCTCTTAACTATATAATGGCATTGGTGAAAGTTATGGTAGTATTAGCTTCTGTGTTTGCTCCTCCTGCTCCTATATTGAATCTTCTATTTGCTGCTATAGTAATTACTATAGTATCATATATGATTTTGGCAAGTCCTTATAATACTGTTTTTAGAATATTTACTTTTGCAATATTGTTAAACTGTTAGATTACATTGTAAATCTGCAAGTCTTCAATAAACTTAATTACTAATTCAGCTAGTATATAACCAGTGAAGGTCAGTAGTCTTTCTATCATTTTGTATATATTGATTTCTATTTTGTCATCTGATTCATTATTAGATATTTCGTAAAATAATGCTTATAGGTTATCACTAAAATTAATAGCTGATTTATTGTCTAATGATAACCTGTTATATACTATAAGGGAGGCAATGAATTCTCTTATTTCACTATAGTTGCTATCAGAAGGGTTAGGTGTAATAAATTCTTCTTCTTTAGAGCTGGAACTATTTGGTAATCTTCTTTATATAAAAAGTAGGGGTATCCTTTAGTAATCTGTATTGAATGATGCTGTCTTCTACTATAGATGTACTGTCATTACTTGAAGAGATAGTTTAGTCCTGCTTGAATGAGGATATGAGAGTCAGTCTTTTGATAACTCTCTTGCCAGTCAGTACCAAGATGTGACAAATATACTAATAATCAGTTATTTGTTCATTTGTTGAGAATGCTTAGAGTATTAGATGTGATATCTCTCTTTGCATATCCTTATTACAGCTACATGCTGTGCTCTTTAGGCTTTACTATGACTGATATTAAGATATTCCAAAACTCTGTGCAAACTGATTTATTTAGATAGAAATAGAGGGGGTATTTATATAAATTTAAGAGACTAAAGAATAACTAATAAAGACTTCACTATAAGTATGACTCAATAACTACAAATAATATTTCATTGATAAAGATGAGATCAGTTGCTAAAAACTACATTTGTCACTAGTGGTAAGATCACTCACTAAAAATGATACTAACTAAAAATAGAAGGAGATAAGAGATCATGATAACTATAAATTGAGTATAGTACTAAATTTGTAAAAATCAGTTAAGTTAGAGGTTAGCTGTTACATTATATAGTTATGACTTATATATAGATAATTTAAAATTGCAATATCAAATTTATTTATCAAATTAATTTATTATATCTAAATATTTATTTATTAAATTTATTTATTATACTTCTTGTGCTGAAGGTACAGGTCTCACTTTGTAGCTATATATAAATTTTTAAATAAATTATCTTATACTATATAGTTTATCTAAGCTTATATATATTATTAAAATATTAGAAATCAGTTAAATATTTATTAAAATATTAATAAAAATATTTTCTAGCTTATAAATATTTCTAGTTAATCAAGTTATATTATAATATAAGACTTTTTGATAAATTCAGATTATATCATAATAATAAGACTTTTTAATAGCAAATGAGAGTAAATCATTGTGGTATAAAAAAAGGCTTCTTGACAGGATTTTGAGGGTATTATTATAGTAGAAAGGCTTCTTGATAACAGTAGTTGAATTATTATAATATAAAAAAAAGACTTCTTAAAAGATTTGAATAGATTATTATAGTATAAAAGATCTGGAGGTAGCTCAAGTAGTTTGGTATAAAGCTACCTAAATTTCTTAAATTTCTAAATTATATATAATTAGTT
>RBNK01002338.1:0-11348 GCA_003990785.1 Endogone sp. FLAS-F59071 | reverse complement strand
TATTATCTACGTCATTGACGTTGCCGGCGGTGATAAGGTTCCGCGCAAGGGTGGGCCGGGCATCACGCAGTCGGATTTGCTCATTATCAACAAGACCGACCTTGCATCCATTGTTGGTGCGGACCTGGATGTTATGGAACGAGATGCGAGGAAGATGCGGTAGGCACTGGCGAATTTATTTAATAGCTTTAGATTACCTCTCTCTTTGATTGTCCCTCTATATCTCCTTGTGATGGTCTGGCTTAACCGATTCTACATCTCGTTATTTTTGATTTCACTTTCTATAGCGGCACTGGCCCGACCGTTTTCGCACAGGTCAAAAACAACGTCGGTGTCGACGAGATCATCGGCCTGATTCTGGGTGAATGGAAGGCAAGTGGGGCGGCTGGTGAGGTCGATGCTTGATTGGTTTCAGAGACCGAAGGCAGTGAGTTTTTTAGGAGGTTTTCTTCATCTTGTCAAACTTTCGAAATATTGAAAGGAGGAAATAAAAGATTTTTTTTTTTTTTTTTAAAAAAAAAAAAAAAGAATAAAAATCAGGCTGTTGCTAAGAAAAAGAAAAAAGAAAAAAAAAAATTTTTAAAAAAAAACTCTCTCTTTTATTAACCTCGTTGGTAAAACTTTCATTTTTCTATTATTATTTCGGGACATTATTATTTTTGGGTGTAATGATTTAGCACGGGGTCACCAGTGTTTCCAGTATCAAGTCAACAAGATGGTCACACAATCTATACTCGATACCAAATCACTCTATGAGCTTGTGGGTGGTCGCATGGTCAACCTTAAGAGGTATGGGCCATTTAAAATATGGCGAGAAATTTGAATGAGGGATACTGCAAGGTTTTTTTTCTCTAATAAATTTTTACTCTGAACAATTTCTAATGAGCAACTACTTTTTTTTTTTTTTTTCTAAATGAAAGCATTGAGTGACTGCTTTCTAAATGAAATCATCAAGCAACTACTGCTTTTTTCAATATGAGGCAAAAATGAGGCAAGTTCATGGTTTGTGATATTGTTCTAGTAGAGTTCTAGAGTAGTTCATAGCTGTTTGTAGCTGTTCACCAATAATAGTTCATAGTCTATAACTAACATCTATGTTTGTAGCTATTTTGTTTATAGCTCTTAGTAAAATAGTTTGCAGCTCTTAGTAAAATAGTTTGTAGATTAATTAACCATTTTTCTGATGAATATCTGCACTTTTGCTCCAATTGTATAAGAGATTGAGAATTAGCAATTTTAATAATTATTTTTAAATATAGAATATTATCAACTGTTGAAATTATTAGCTTATTATATCTCTCTCTCCTATCAATGATCGATTGTTACATCACTCGATCGTGGCTTAGACGATCTTTGTTTTGTATTGACCAATCATAATTTAGTATTAATAAATATACACATATTGGCTTCATAAGCCAGCGCGCTCTTTTACTCCAAAAACACACATTCAAAGATCAAATTTCAACAGGTTATAAGCCCCGAGCTACTTGAATTGCAGCTTGACAACCTGAGATCTACACAATCATAGCATCTATGCAATTATAACTGTGATTACTATAAGTGTTTATTTAACATTGTAAACAATGCATCAAACAATGCGATAAACAATGCGACAAATAACACCGCGATAAAGCAATATGATAAACAATATGTAATGACATAGCATTCTTTCAACAATGCAACACAACAAAATGGACAATCTATACACATCATCATCGTCAGTAATAAGATTGACAAGACTGCAGTCTAAATCAAAAACAGACAACAGATACCAAACCCTTGATGATGACGAAGAATTAGATAGCAACCATCAGAGTAATATTGCATTTAGCCTTGATCAACAGGAACAGATGGCTATAATGATCAGAAATCAGGAAGATAAATTAGACATGCTGACAACCCTAATAGGTGAATTGATGGCAAAAATTGACAAAACAAATGCATCACCTAGCGTGCCAACCAATCAGAACGCAGCTACAGAAGGCAACATGCCATAATCACCATCACCATCACTAACAACATCAACAAAGCTTAATGATCTGGCGAAGGAGTACCTGAGATTGATCAACAAATTCAATGGGTCAGGTGGCGTACCCAGATTGTTCAATTACTTTGATGCTGTAGAGCAATTTATCACCAGTGCAAATCTATCAGTACAAAAGGAGAAAGTCAACACAGTGATCAGTAAAATTACAGGTAATGCTAGAATGTGGCTACGGAGGCACGTGAACATATCAGGAGAATTTGATTTGTGGAATGAGCTTAAAGAGGCTATGACGCAAAAATATGCACCAATGGAACAATTGCTACAAATGCGCGATAAGCTTGCGATGATGAAGCAAAAAGGATCAATTGAAGATTATAATGATGCATTCAACCGGATTATGGTGCAAATTGAAGATATGACCGACATAGAAGTAATACCGCAATATCTCTAGGGTCTAAGCCCCAGGTACCAGGAATTAATACTTGCATGGGAGAATATACCGACAATGCTGGAGGCTTTACAACTCGCATGCATCAGGTTCGACCCGGATAATAAATAAAGGCGCGACGAAGCCCACATGACAGACCAAGGCGGCTACCGAGGCAGTGACTGAGGCAGATATCGAGGTGGCGACCAAGGTGGCTACCAAGGCGGCAGTCACGACAATCGAGGTGGAAGTGCCGGACAAAGCTGAGGCTATAACAATGATAACAGAAACAATCAAGGAGGTCATAATGATAGAGGCGACCGAGGCGGTGATCGTGGAGCCTATTAAGGCAGGAATTTTCGGGGACACCCTCGGAAATGTTACATCTGTGAGGGAGAACACGGAATATTTCAATGCAACAAATTCAACGATTGGGTAAAAACAGAAAAAGAAAAAGAAAAGACTAAACTGAGAACCAAAGCAAATCTGGCGATTGGCACTATCATCAATTCAGGTACCATGCAACATATGTTCAACCAATTGGAGATTTTCGAGATGGTGGCTGAGCACGACGGCTTGGTCACATGTGCAGGGAATGAGAAATTATATGCGATACACGTTGGGATAATTGAGCTCGACAACAAGCTGAAATTACGGGATGTCTTATATATACTAGAGATCACCAGAAATTTAATATCTGTACAGGTGTTGACACATGATGGAAATGACATAACTTTCAAGAGCAATGGATCAGTAATTAAAATTGGTGTGGATCATGAAGAAGTCAAAATCGGACAGGCCGATGGTGACCTATTTCATTTATCGACATCACCAGAGCTAGAGCTAGAAGTAAATATCGCCGATTCTAAGATTGCAAACATTGCCGATTCTAAGATTGATGACTATATATTATGGCATCACTGACTAGGCCATCCGGGCCGAAATACTCTGCAATCAATCAACAAATTTGTCACAGGGCTTGGAGATGTGCGGCTGTCAACTGGACAAATCGAAATATATGCCGGGTGTGAACACACGAAGTCGCACCACAAGCCATTCAGACATGTGAAAAATCGATCGATAGAGCCTATCGGAAGGGTGCACACAGATCTGTACAGGCCGATGCCCATGCCATCAGTCAATAGAGCAAAATATATATTAATATTCATCGATGATGCTACTTGCTATGTCACAACATATTTTATTAATAACAAAAGTGATACATTTGATCGATTCTGGACATTCAAGGCATTCGCTGAGACACAATCGGGCTGAAAACTCAAGATTCTCTGATCAGATGGAGGAGGAGAGTATGTAAACACCGAGATGCACGAATTTTTAATCAAAAACGGAATTCATCATAAAATGATGATACCGGATATGCCGCAACAAAACGGTGTAGCCGAACGATATAACCGGACATTGATGGAGTCAATCTGGGCAGTTAAAATTACTGCCAGCATACCTGATGAACTTTGGGTGGAACTTGCTATAAGTGCTATATATTTATGCAACTGATTGCCAACATGAGCCAATAAGGAGAGTACTTCACTATTTGAATTATGGCACGGTCACAAGCCTGATATCAGTAACTTGTGCGTCATATGGGCTGACGCGTATATGCATATTCGCAAGGGAAAAAGGTCGAAACTGGCGCCCCAATCTAAAAAGCTTAAAATGATTGGCTATCATGATGAAAAAAAGGCATACAGGCTCTGGGATCCAACCAATAGGAGGATAGAGATTAGCCGCGACGTCACATTTGATGAATCTATTATATTAAAATCCTCAACAATCATCAACCCAGAAGATCAAGAATATATTATTGAAGCGATCATCGAAGAACGCAAGATTGATGAAAAAAGGCAATATCTGGTTAAATGGCTAGGCTATAATGATGACGACAATATCTGGAAGCTAATCGAACAATTGATCGACACTGAAGCCCTACAAATTTAGCAAGATTGGATATCAGAAGCTAATTTAATTGAATCGACTGATGACCCAATGACCTACAAGAAGGCAATTTCTATGCCTGATGCAAAGCTTTGGGAGGAAGTGATCAATCAAGAGCTTAAATCACTTAAGAATAATGACACGTGGATGATTGTACCTGAGGTGCCTGTGGGACGCAAGCCGATTGGATGCAGATGGGTTTTTAAAAAGAAGCTCAACACTGATAGATCGGTTGCCAGGTACAAAGCGAGATTAGTGGCTAAAGGATATTCACAACAGCAAGGAATTAATTATGATAAAACATTTGCTCCCATGGCGAAATTCACGTCGATCAGGGCACTTTTATCAATCAGAGCAACCTTAAACTTAGAAATTCACTAAATGGACATAAAAACTGCATTCCTAAATGGCGATCTTGATGAAGAGATCTATATGATGATACCTGAAGGAATCAACCAATCGGAGCTGTTACTGAGAGCTGTGTGTAAGCTTAATCGATCACTGTATGGACTAAAGCAATCACCTCATATATGGAATCAGAAGATCGACAACTACCTCAGCCAATCAAATTTTATAAGACTATAATCAGATCACAGCATTTATCTAAGAAGAAGACAAGACGATCAATCGCTGATAATTATTACCATATATGTCGACGATCTACTAATTCTGGCTGATTCGATGGAAACAATAAACAAATTCAAGACAGAACTTAGCAATGCATTCAATATGATGGACTGTGGCGAAATTAAACATTTTTTGGGTATTCAAGTCATGCGTGATTAAAAAACACACATGATCACAATTGATCAAAGTCACTTCACCAATCAAATCATTACAAGATTTAACATGACAGATGCCAAGCCAATCAGTACACCCCTTGATCCATCCATTCAACTCAAAGCTGAAGGGGAAAAATCTGTAGACCAAAGTCTATTCAGACAAATGATCGGTAGCATAATGTACCTGATGATTGGGACGAGACCTGATCTAGCTGCTGCTGTCAGCATTATCAGTCAATTTTCGGCCAATCCAATGCAAGAACATCACCATGCCCTCAAACAATTATTAAGATATATTAAAGGAATAGCCAATTATAAGCTGTGCCTTAGACGCGATCAGGATCTAAGACTGATCGGTTTCAGTGAAACTGGGGAGGAGACATTAATATATAACAATCAACTACGGGCTATATTTTCAACCTATCAGGAGGAGCCATCAGCTGGTCAAGCAAACGCCAACCAACTGTTGCCCTATCAACAACTGAGGCAGAATATATGGCATTAGCACATGCAACGAAAGAAGCTATTTGGCTATGCACCCTATTGGATGAGCTAGGATATTTGCCTAATTGTGCAACAACCTTATTTGAAGATAACCAATCAGCAATCGCCCTCACCAAAAATCCAATTAATCACACTCAATCAAAGCATATTGACATTCAACACCACTTTATTTGAGAGAAAGTTGAATTAAAGGTGATAGATATCATTTATATGGCAACAGATGAAATGATCACTGATGCATTAACTAAGCCACTTGTGCGACCAAGACTTGAAATGTTGATTGCAAAAATAGGCTTATGTAACTAACATTTTTTTTAAAAATTTTATATTCTTTATCACATCATTCTTATCACTCAAGTAGTATTTTATATATAATTATTTGCAGTAAATGTACTTCATAGATGCCATTCGTGACATACAGTTGAACATTTTATTTTTATTCTTTTATTTTTATTTTTTTATTTATTCATTTTTATCAAGATATATCAAGCAGGGAGAGTGTTGAAATTATTAGCTTATTATATCTCTCTCTCCCATCAACGATCGATTGTTATGTCACTCAATCATAGCTTAGATGATCTTTGTTTTGTATCGACCAATCATAATTTAGCATTAATAAATATACGCATATTGGCTTCATAAGCCAATGCGCTCTTTTACTCCAAAAACACACATTCGAAGATCAAATTTCAACATCAACACCTGGAGGAGAACTAGGATATAAATGGACAGGTTGAACAAGTGTTCAATTTGGTTGAACACAAACATCTGGTTCAGTTTTAGATTTATTCCCTCAAGGATGATAATGAACTAAAAGATTTAAATAAGATATATAACAATTTTTTAAAGTATAAAAAGGTTTATAATATAAATAGTTAATTAAAAATCCTCTTACCTACTGCTTTTATAACTTGAATAGGGTTAGAAATACAATCAGGGGTATTGTTGGCTTCCTTAAATATACTACATATATGACTAATAATTCTCTTATATAAACTATTAGGCATTTTAATAATAAATATTTTGCTATTATCTTTTAGTTTAATTTTATATCTACTACTGCAATTTTTAAGAAATTTGTTAAAGCACTCAATAGAAATGTTTTCTGCAATTAGAAGAGGTAACCTGTATTGCATATATATTAGAAATAATAAAAGATTAAAAACAATAAGTAAAACAAGAGATTAAAAGTAAAATAATAAGAAAATAAAAATAAAATCTTTTATTTAATAATCTTTCTAATATACTTACTCATTTTCATCTATTTGCTATTGAGAGATATGAATTTGATTCTTCTTAGACTTAGACTTGGACTTGGACTTGGGCATCTCAGAAATCATAAAACAAGAAGAAGTTAAGTTAGAGAAGTTGAGTTAAAAGCACATAACTAGAAGATTTTTTTTTTTCATTTAAACTGCCCAATTGCCATTGCCAAGTTTGGAATATAGTTCTAAAGGTGATGTTAACCCCTCTTTGAGCCTCATGTATCTTAATAATAATATCCACTACTAATAATACTTACTATATATAAAAACTCTTGATACTAATAGAAAAAAAAAAATTCGAATATCTAAGCCACATACCAATAGAATTTGTCTACTGTCTACTAATTAATTATATATAATTATGTCACGCGATATATCCAAGATCGCTAAACAAACAGCGCGTCTTTTATTATTGCTTACACCACGCCACATACACACACTATTAAACGAAAAAAATCTCTCTCTCAAACCGTGTACTCCTGCCGTTTCAGTTCATTAGTAGTGCTGTGAGTCTATTTTCGCGTTATTGGTTTCGTATTGCATTGCTCATTTCACATCATATGACACCACGCGAATTAGACGGCATTGTCTGTAAACAGAAAGATCTTAGTTTATCACATTTTGACTGGGGCTTGAAGCATCAATGTAAAACGTCGGAGTGGGCCTCGAAGGGCTTGAGAAACGTTCGGTTGAAGCCACATATTCGTCGAGAGGGCACGAATCGTTCTTTTGTCTGTGGCATCGTGAACAAATTCTCTGCTCCATGCACCACGTCAAACTGTCCGGCGACATGTGAGTTCTTAGCCTTGCTTGATTGCGGCGGAATATTTCCACTCATTTTCTTTTCCCCTTTTCCTTTTAACCTGGCCTATACTATTATTGTAGTTGAGAACAAACAATGAGCGAGTCAATTAATCGTTGATTTTTATATTTTTACGTTATTGATCAAAGCTCTCCTTTACAACTAATTAATTAGTTTGGTTTTTCTATTCTATGAGCAGATAGTAATAAATTGGCAAAAGCTCAATCTTCGGGTAGAATAAAAAATGAACACTTTGTCCAAAAGTCCGTCATTGGCATGAGTTTGGCCAGACCAAAGTGATAGTATGGTAAACCCGACGTCTGCATGATTAGTCAATGATCTCACGAATTGTTTATGGTCTTCGCCATACGTTGCACCCGAAACTCGGGCGAGTGTCTGAACGTGTTCATATATGCGGAGGACTTGAAAACTCCGAGTGGCAGGTTATTCTGCGGTATGACAGCAACAAAATTTATAGGCTTCGCAATCGCCCGGCAGACAAGAACGCGACGGTAATGTACAGTGTTGTTGAATACTTTGTGGAGATTGAATTCGTGGATGAGAAACACAAGCCGCAAGTTATAGGGTGTGTTCAATATTCCTGTCGTTGTTGCGTTCAAAACTAAGTTACGCGGCTTTGTGAAGATCGAATTCGCGGGTGAGATTGTTCGTAGGAATACAAGCTGCAAGTGGTTGGGTGTGTTGTTGCGAGTCGATATTCCTGTTTCCTATTATTGTCGTGTTCGAAGCTACGTGTTCTCTGTCGGCTACTAGCAAATATAGAGTCATATGCGACTCTTCATGAGATCAAATTCGCGTGTGAGATTGTTCGTAAAAACGCAAACCGCAAGTTGTGTTGTTGAGTCAATATCCCCTCATGTTCAAAGCTAAGTATTCTCGGGTCGTCCGCCCATAATGGCCCAAAAATGAAGTACAGTGGCCATCTCGCGCTCTTATATGAGTTGTGCGTCCATCTGGCTTACTGGGATAATCCCTGCAATACTTGCGAGTCAAGGTACAAGTTCTCATTGGGCTCATTGGGCTGCTCACTCGGGTATATATACCAGAGTCCAAAAAATGTTGTCGAGTCTTGCGTGTACAATTCCGGGTCAAAGTCGGCTTGATGAATTCGGTGGATTGCAAAGTCAAAATTAATTTCCAACGCCACAAATTTCCTTTGTTGGCCTTTTCCTTCAAGTCCTAAGCCGCAGAATTCGTCTTCTCCTTTTCCTTGCATCGAATCCTCTCTCTTTTTCTCCCACCTACTACTCTTCTGTTTCCCAACCACCTACCTCTTTTCTCCCGCCTACCTTTCTTCTCTCTCCGCTCATAACCCCTCCTTTCTTTTGTAACCCCCGCTTGCTGTCTCCCAAAGCGCAACATGAGCTTTTTCCACTTGTGCGTATGTAGATGATTGAATCGCTGAGGGAAAATCGAAGCCGTCCCTCAACCGCACGCTCTTCTTTTCCATCGTCTTACATCCAGAAACAAGAGCAAGAACTTCAAGCCCAAAAAGTCTCACCCAGACAACGCCAAGGCCTTCCAGTTCAGGAATTACGCCGAGCAGACCCTCGGCTCCGGGAATCTGCGGGCGGCTGTCTTGGTGCCGGAAGGAGAGGATCAGAACGAATGGCTGGCGGCCAACAGTGAGTGCGTGCTCCTCTTTTGGCGCGGGGATGAAGTGTGTGCTGGTTTTTTTTTTTTTTTTTAACGATATTTTTTTATCCGAAACAAACGGTATCGTTTGCCTTTTCTATAGCTGTCGACTTCTTTAACCAGATAAACATGCTCTATGGAACCATCACTGAGTTCTGCACACCCGAGGAGTGTCCCGTCATGTCTGCTGGGCAAATGTGCGTAGACTCTTGTTCTTCAGCTTCTCTTTTGCACCACAATCGCCCTTTAAAATCTACTTGGTGCGACAACTTTATATTAAAACCTTTCGCTATTTCATCATAGGTACGAGTTTCATTGGGGCGAGGGTTTTAGCAAACCTAAAAAACTGGACGCGCCGGACTACGTCGACCGCCTTATGACGTGGGTGCAGGCCCAGCTGGACGATGAAAATATCTTCCCTAGCAAGATTGGTACTTGGAATCCTCCTCCCTTTTTTGGCTCTTTTCCGTACTTTGTTTTTGTACCCCGTTCCTCACATCCTCCCTCTTGCACGCCTAGGCGTCCCCTTCCCCAAGGAATTTCACAAGGTAGTGCGCACGATCCTCAAACGCCTCTTCCGCGTCTACGCGCATATTTATCATTCGCACTTTAACGAGGTTGTGGCGCTCGAACAGGAAGCTCATCTCAATACCTCGTTCAAGCATTTTGTGCTATTTGTGCAAGAGTTCGATTTAATTGACCGCAAGGATTTAGCGCCACTGGGGCAGCTGATCGAGACCCTGACGAAAACGTGAGGGTGATGTATATAGATTTGAGAGGATGGTCGAAACATATATCCCTCGATAGTAAATAGAATGTAAATAAATAATATTAAAAAAAAAAAAAAAAATAAAAAAAAAAAAAAAAAATCAATAGACTGGCGACAAAAAGATAATTGACCGGCGACAAACTAGAAGACTTTTCTCACGACTGAAAATCTCGGCAGGGTTGTCAGATGTTTCAAGGCTTTAGGGCATGATAGTGATAGCATTGTTGACCACAGAGATAAGTTTCATAAAAGGTATTCCTTGTGCAAAATGTTTGAAATAGCTGTAATCCCACCCATCGTTCTTGTAGGTATACGACGGCCAACTGTAAGCTGATCACGGGCTTCTCGAGACAGTACCAGACGTGTTGTCGAGGATGAAATAAGAGTGTGAGAAACAGGCATAGTAATACTTCGATTTTAATATTGAGGGTGGAGTGAAGTGACGGATTAGAGTGAATTTTTTTTTTTATCCTTCTCAGGTTCCGAGTGTGAGTGTCAGATGTTGAAAAGGGCTGAGGATTATTATTTGAAAAAATGAAAAAATGAAAAAATGAAGAATGCCTTGTGGGCGAGTCAGCGTTTCATGGAAAAGTGGTTATTCCCTTTAGATATCGTGAACGTCAAGCCTTTGCGGGATATATATATACTTATATTAAGTAATAAGTATGTGTAGCTAAAAAGCTAATTTGCGGTGTGCCGCCTACATACGTAAAAATGTGAAAGAATGAATACCAGCATACCGAGCACTAATGTGTATTGCGTGCGTTACTAGGTTGGCAACTTTGTAAATAGGGCTGCCCTAGCGATATTTTGCAGTTCTGGTGCATTCGTTTCTTAGTTTCAAATTTGTACACTGCCTTTTTGATATTCATATGTTTGCAGAAAAAAATAGCAGCTTGATAATGTCATTGCAATTTTACTTTTATTCCTAGACAAGATTGCTGAAAGAACTATATAGAGGAAAATAGTGATTGTGCCCACGTGACGATGGTAAAGCTTAAGCCCCCAAATTATTTGGATTTTATATATCTGGATCTCCGCCAGACAGCGAGTTATATACGTCACAAAGGTGCTCGCCATGATAACGGGTCAAGAGATGACTGAAAGATCGCTTCTTTATTTTGAATACATCATCAACTAGATACTATCCTATTTCTTACTTTCTTCTCCCGGTTCTTTGGTAAAATAAAAGGCGTAGCC
>RBNK01002337.1:0-11350 GCA_003990785.1 Endogone sp. FLAS-F59071 | reverse complement strand
ATCGATCCTTTTTGCTTCATCATCGCAAGCTTATCACGCATTCGTAACAATTGTTCCATTGGTGCATATTTTTGCGTCATAGCTTCTTTAAGGTCATCCCATGAATCAAATTCTCCCGATGTGTTCATGTGCCTCCGTAACCACATTCTAGCGTTGCCTGTAATTTTACTGATCACTGCGTTGACTTCCTCCTTTTGTACTGATAGATTGGCACTGGTGATAAATTGCTCTACGGCATCAAAGTAATCGAACAATCTGGGTGCGCCATCCGATCCATCGAATTTGTTGATCGATCTCAGGTACTCCTTCGCCAGATCGTTAAGCTTTGTTGATGTTGTTGGTGATGGTGATGGTCGTGGCGTGTTGCCTTCTGTAGCTGCGTTCTGATTGGTTGGCGTGCTAGGTGATGTGATCGTTTTGTCGATTTTTGCCATCAATTCGCCCATTAGGGTTGCAAGTGTGTCTAATTTATCTTCCTGATTTCTGATCGTTATAGCCATCTGTTCCTGTCGATCGAGGCTAAATGCAATATTGCTCTGATGGTTTCTATCCAATCCTTCGTCGTCATCATCAGGGGGTTGATATCTATTGTCTGTTTTTGATTTAGATCGCAATCTTGTCGATCTTGTTGCTGATGACGATGATGCGTATAGGTTGTCCATTTCGTCGTGTCGCGTCGTTGAATGTTATGTCGTTATGTGTTTATCGCGTTGCTTTATCGCGGTGTCGTTTGTCGCGTTGTTTATCGCTTTATTTGACGCGTTGTTTACGATTTTAAATAAACACTTACAGTAATCGCAGTTGTAATTGCGTAGATGATTGTGTAGATCTCAGGTTGTCGAGCTGCAATTCGAGCGGCTCGGGGCTCATAACCTGTTGAAATTTGATCTTCGAATGTGTGTGTTTTGGAGTAAAGAGCGCACTGGCTAATGAACCCAATATGCGTGTATTTATTAATGCTAGATTATGATTGGTTAATACAAACAAAGATCATCTCAGCCACAATTGAGTGACGTATGATCAATCGTTGATGCATCGATCATTGATAAAAGAGATATAATAAGCTAATAATTACAACACTTTATTTATAATATAGCTATATTATATTTACCTGTTTTATTATTATAAGAATTGAAGCAATGTATTCAAAAAAGCTATAAATGCTAAATAGTAAACTAGAAATATCTTTTCTTATCTCTTAGCACTACTAAATTATTTCATAAGTATAGTAGAAGAAAAAAAGTAATATTACAACAGGTAAGGCAACTGCCAAAGAGAACAGTAGTACTTCTAGTTTATTAAATAATTATATAATAAAAGATATTGAAATAGAACATTTTGTGATGATACCAATTTTGATTATAGTTATATAACCTTAATAATATTATAACCTTCAGTATTATTATAACTCTTAGTATTATTATAATCTATAATATCACTATAATCTAAAATAGTATTTTTATCTAATATATTATTCCACTATCTAATTATATTAAAACTTGATATAGTATTTTTTCATATCTTAGCTAATCAATTTATACCTTATATTTAGTTGAACCAATCAGAAATTTGAGTAATTACCTGGGTAGCTACCTATATAGCATCTTGTAATTTCTTATAAATGCTCTACTTATAAATTAACAATAAAATTCAGACTGTAACAAGTTAAGAAAGCTTATAACAGATAACTTGAGGGATATTGAAGCCTTACTTAAGGAGTAAGCAATTGAGATAGTTTTGAGATTCTAATAGATATACTTTTATTTAATTGATTGTACTTATTCTTACTAGTTAACACTTATATAAATATATACCCTTCTTAAGATACTATTACATAATCCACTAAGACCCCTGAAATATATTTTCTGCACTTACTTAATTCTGAGTATTTCACTATTAGTCTATAATAATATAGAGATAATACAAATAGAGTCAGTCTACTAAAGCAAAGTTAAGATATATCATACCTAACTAATAAAATTATAAGAAAAATATACAAAAAGTGATAAAGAAAGCACTGATAAGAGAATCTAAAATAATTGACTAAATGCTCTTTAAATAAGAGAAAGACTTCAAAAGACTCCTCTTGCTCAGCTAACAGTATCATGATTAGTTATACTGCTAAAACTATACAACTGATGCTATAATCAGTTTTATCAAAAATAAGTTTATAGTCTATATCATAAATATAGAAAACAAGAAGTAGTACTATCAAGATTTGAAAAAAGATATAGTTGATAGAATTTATATACTCTTTCTTAATTACAAATGGCTTCTTTCTAGATTCTATAAAAAAACTACTGACATATCTAAATTGACCTTTGCTAAGATTATACAAATCTATCAAGTTATAGAAGAAGAGATTATTCTTTTACTCTTTTGTTTTGAGGATGAAACCTTTTCAGTTAAGCTCCTAGATATGATAATCAACTTTGAATTTATCTAATTTCTATGAATTTGCTACTATACCTAATTTGAAGTTACTATATTCTTCTATTTTTAATTATTTATAATAGTTATTTCTAATAATATTTATTTCTACAATATAATATTTCTATCTACAAAGTGTTGCTACTAGTATCATTACATAATTCATAATGATCAAATTATTATCTTTATAGTGAAGTCTTTTAGCCTTTTAAATACCTCCTCTATTTCTATTTAAATAATTCAGTTTCACTTAGGTTTGAGATATTCCAATAACAGTCAGTTATAGTAAAGCCTAAAAAGTATAGCAAAAAGCTATCAAGTAAAGATATATAGAATATAGGAATAGTATTCTTAATACTTAAAAGTCTCTCAATATGCAAATATAGTATTATTAGTATATTTATTATAATATTATAATTTTTATTATATATCTAAAATATTTTCTTTATATATATTATTATTATTATTATTTTTCTTTTTATAATATATCAATTTGATATTTTCATTAGAAAAATATTTTCAGTTTATAGTTTATAACTAATATCTATACTTGTAAGCTATTTATAAGCTATTCTAGATTATTTATTATTTTGCAATACTATTATAGAACTGTTTATATATTATTTATATATTCTAAAACTGTTTGTATACTATTCATATTCTATTTTAGCAAGTTTGTAAAAAATAGTTTGTAATCTATAACTAGCATCTATACTTATAGCTATTTTGTTTATAACACTTAGTAATACTATTTATAAACTATTAAACTATTTTTCTGATAGTATTAATTTATAACTTTTTAGTATATTCTCAGTATATATTATTTTTATATAAATACTCTTAATGATTCTTCAATAAACAACAGATCTCTGATGTAAATTAGTCTTTAAATATTAGTAAGTTATAGTGTGATGGCCAACCCCCAACTTGACTGATTTTCATAAATTTTGTACTACGCTTGATTTAGAAGGTTATTGTAACACTTTGTCCCCTTTCTTTTATTGGCATGACGCCTATTTTATTGGCATGACGCCTATTTTATTGGCATAACACCTATTTTATTGGCATGACGCCTATTTTATTGGCATAATGCCTATTTTATTGGCAAAAGAGTCACTACGCAACGATTGGATTATATTTTCATAGCAAAGTCTCTATTAGTTGTTCTTTAGTCTCTCAATTTTGTATAAATACCCCCTCTATTTCTATCTAAATAAATCAGTTTTGCACAGAGTCTTGGAATATCTCAATATCAGTCGTAGTAAAGCCTGAAGAGCACAGCACGATTAGCTGTAGTAAGGATACGCAAAGGGAGATATCGCATCTGACACTCTGAGCATTCTCAACCAATGTACACGTGGAATGACCGATTATTAGTACATTTGTCACATCTTGGTGCTGACTGGCAGGAGAGTTATCGAAAGACCGACTCTCACATCCTCATTCAAGCAGGACCGAACTACCCCTTCAAGTAATGACAGCGCACCCATAGTGGAAGACAGCATCGTTCAAAACGGATCACCGAAGAACACCCCCGCTCTTTATACGAAAAAGATCACTGAATAGTTCCGGCTCCGAGGAAGAAGAATTCATTACACCCGACCCATTGGACGGCAATTATAGCGAGACAAGAGAATCCATCGCCTCCCTTACAGTACATGACGGGTTATCATCAGACAACGAATCAGCTATCGACTTTGGTGACGACCTTCAAGTATTATTTGACGAATCATCTGACGATGAAACAGATGACGAACCAGAAAACAACATATACGAAATAACAGAAAGACCACCAACCTTCACTGGTTATGTACTAGCCGAATCAGTAATCAAGTTCATCGAAGACCTACAGATCTACAACGTGATCCGACAGTTCAACAACGTTGCAAAAGTGAATGTCCTAGAAGCAGTTTTACGAGGACCCGCCAAGATCGCATACGACGCCGCAATACTCGCTATGGCAGCAAATGGAGGATTTAATAGAGGAGCAGGAGGGGCAAACGCAGAAGCCAATGCCTTAGTAACCTTCACCAATGCCATCATATGGTTAAGAGCAACCTATCATACTGCTGACATACAGCAAAGCATGAAGGATTAACTAGCATCAATGTATCAAGGGATAAATGAAAGCCCCCTCGCCTTTCACACAAAAATACGACATGCGGTAGACCTCGCAGGGTATCTGGTAGCCAACCAGGACCTCATTATAGAGTAATCCTTTATGAACGGACTTCATCGAGAAATCGCTCTCCAAGTACGCTCCAGCTCGGTCGGACTAAATCATGCACAAAAGGTGGATTACGTACAAAGATATTGGGCTGCACGAAACCCAGGTCAAGACATAATGCAGCAGATCTTACCAAATAACCTTCAAGAAACCCATACCGTACCAGCGGTCGTACCTACTATCGCACCGGCAACAGTCAACTGGGGAGCAGCTTCATGAAAGGACCCAGCCATGGACGATCTTATTGAACAGATGAGCAAGATGACTGCACATATATCGGACCTTAAAAAGCAGATCGATGCACAGCGCCCGGTCCAACGATTTATGGCAAACCCAACCCCTGCAACAGGATCAAATGCATATCCGATCAGTAACTTAAGGTGCTTCAGGTGTAACCAAGACGGGCATACATCAAGGGACTGCACTCAACCTGACACAAGAGTATACAAGAGATGTGGAGAAAAAGGGCACTACGCTGCAAGGTGCATGACGGAAACAAGCCGAATTGCCCAATTAAGAACTCAAGGACGAACCCAGATAAATGTTGTCACCTTCAAAGAAGAAGATTTTGATAGTGAAGATGAGTACAGCCAGGTGGAAGCATTCCCGGCTATGCAAGAAAAATGAAAACCTGGATGTCCCAAAAAGGCAGGATCTCCTTATACGACGAAAACTCCATGGGTAGTACAACGAGCACAAGAGCGAGAATTTGACGGTGACGAACAAGATGAACTCTTCGAAGAAGAAGTGAACCGAATCATCCGAGAAGATACACCGATATCCGAAGCACCCGCGAGTAAAGGAAACAAGGAACGCAAATTGCGAAAATCTAAGAAATACGGTCTAGACGTATGGAAAGAAATGGAGGACATGACCATCCCCATCAAAATAGGACAACTCGCTGAATTTCCCACCTTCCAACAGCAAATCTGAAAAGGGATAAGTGATGCACAACCAGGGTACGAAGTAGTGGAGATCAATGCAACACAACAATCGGAGGACAACGAACCGCAAAACTCATCGGCATACTCACAATGTCAGATTGAGGAAATTACGATACCATGCATTATCGATACAGGCGCAGGAGGGTGCATCATTAGCAAGACGATGCTCGACCGACTCGGGTGGCAGATCGAAGAGGCCACAACTATGACAATCGTAGTAGCTGACGGACATGTCGCAATACCACTCGGCAAAGTGCACGAATTACCAATCCATTTTGGTAAACTTATTATCCCAGTATCAGCAATAGTAGTCAACACCACATCCTATGACCTGGTCATCGGAAATAACTGGTTAAAGAAAGTACAAGCAGTAATCGACCTTGGTGCATGCAAAATGCGAATTACTTGGAAAGGACAACGTTACGAAATACCTGTTGACTTAGAAAGAGGAGTTTGGCCGCAAATGATAGAAAGCGATGACAAGGACGAGTAAAAAGAATTCTTCATGATGCAGATTGTATGAACCAATCAGAAGGCCAAACCCTTGGAATGAAAAAGCGAACAAGCCGCAGGATTTGATCTATCTACCGTCAAGGACATCGAACTGCAGCCGGGAGAATCATGTGTAGTCGGAACAGGAATCGCCGCAAAAATACCTCAAGGACATTACGGTCAGATCAAACCAAGAAGTTCCTTAGCAGCTGTTGGAATTATGATTGACGCAGGAGTTATCGACGCAGATTACACAGGAGAAATCAAGATTGTAGTTGTCAACCGACATCGATTTAACATAGCCAAACTCTATGGAGGAGATCGAATTACGCAGTTGATAATCATACCCATCTGGACAGGCAAGGCTGTAGAAGTAACCAATCTTGAAGAAACGACCAGAGGAGACAAAGGGTTTGGATCTACTGGAATGAATATCGCGAAAATCGTAACGGAACTTAAACACACACCCAAGACAGTGAACAAGAAGGCGTATACTTTCGGAGAACAACTCGGCGAGAAAGAAAAGAAGGAGTTGTAAGAGCTTATCGATGAGTACTCTGACATATTCGCAACAACCTTCGAGGAAATCAATCTGAAACCGCCAAAGCATTTTCATCATATCAACGTCCAAGGGCACCCCCCGATCAAATGCGCACCGTACCGAACACCACCGGCATATATTGAATGGCAACAAAAAGAAATCAATAATATGGTCAAGGGAGGAATGGCCGCTAAAACAGACAGCCCATGGGGATTTCCGAATGTCATCACACCAAAGAAAGGATTAGAAGCCGGAACCTTCGCTCCAAGAATGTGTACCGACTTTAGGAAACTGAATGACATCACTAAAGGAGACGCCTTCCCAATACCAAGAATTGACAATACTTTTTCAAAGATACCAGTTCGTGCAAGCCTCTACACAACCCTCGATATAACTAGCGGATATTATCAAATGGGACTTGATGAAGAATCATAAGAGATCGCCTCCTTCATAACCCCGCAAGGCCATTGGAAATATCTACGAATGCCGTTCAGACTCAAGAATGCCCCAGCAAGCTTCTAGAAAATGATGACTAAAATATTCGGAGATCTTGTCAGAAAAACGTTATTGGTGTACATTGACGATATCACAATATTCACGGTAACATTCCCGGACCACATCAAGGCGTTATGCGAGGTATTCAACCGAATGAGAACTGAAGGTCTTTATTTAAAACCAAAGAAGTGTACGTTCGCCGCGGAAAAAGTTATGATGCTTGGACATATCATTGACAAAGAAGGAATCCAAACCGATCCAGCCAAAGTGGAAGCCGTTACCAAGTTCAAGAAACCTACCAACCGAACAGAGATGCACGCCTTTCTGGGACTAGCCTCGTACTACCGATGATACATACACAATTTCGCAAGCTTAGCCGAACCACTGTATGCAACCCTTACAAAAAGCTACAATTGGGTAGAAATCGATGAAGAACAAAGCGAACTCAAACAAGAAGCACTCAACGCATTAAAGAAGGCTCTGGCAACTGCATCTGTACTAGCAAAACCAAATTGGACGAAGCTTTTTAAGCTTTATACTGATGCAAGTGCAATAGGAGTAGGAGCAATCCTCTTACAAGACGACACCAAGGGCTTAGAATGAGTAATTTGTTATACAAGCAGAGGAATATGCAGCGTGGAAAAGAATTATGAATCAACCAAATTGGAGTGTCTCGCGGTCATATGGGCAGTCAAGTGGTTCAGATATTACCTCATCGGACGACACTTTGAAGTTATCACGGACTATTCGGCACTTAAATGGTTGTTCAACAGACCCGATCCAAGTGGAATGTATGCACGGTGGATCATGACGCTTCAAGAGTATGATTTCATGGTGAAGTTCAGAAAAGGAAAGACAAATCAGAATGCCGACGCACTTAGCAGAATACCATTATTAGATGCCCAAGGCGGGGCGCAGCAATGAATGCAACACTATACTATGATTTGGTGATTTGGTTGATGAGGAGGGAAATTAGGGAAGAGATGGAGGATTGGACGAAGAACATTTTATTAACCACTGGCAGACAGTACAAAATTCAGAATAATTTATTATACCATAAAAAGGAGGGACGAATTATTCCAGTAATACAGGAGAAGGACATATCGAACATTTTATCATTAGCACATAATCACCTGTTATCTGGACACGTAGGCCAGGATAATACTTTATATCGACTCAGGAATTCGGCATGGTGGCCCGGAATGCAAGACGACGTAACCAACTTTGTGCGAAATTGCGATACATGCCAAAATGAGCAAGAGCAAGAGACATGCCCCAAGCCGCTTCTGCAACCATCAAGGCTGAGCCATTTTCGCACATCGGGATAGATGTCATGGGACCCATGCCAGTAATATTAACGGGAAAAAGATATATTATATTAGCAGTAGACTTCTTTACAAAATATCCGGAGGCGATAGCAGTTGAAGATGCAGACGCACAGACAGTAGCCAAATTCTTGCACACCGACATCATCTGCTGACATGAAGTACCAAAGGAAATAACTAGCAACCGAGGCATGGAGTTTCTGAATGAATTAATTAGGGAACTCGAGCGGACTTACCATATCAAGCATATCCGGACGACATCGTACCACCCACAGGGAAATGGCCAAACCGAACGCACCAACCAGACGGTCAAGAACATCTTGGCAAAGATTATTGATCAAGAAGCAACATGGGACCATTATCTTGATAGCACTCTTTTTGTGGTCCAAACCATTCGCCAAGCATCAACAAAGTTTAGCCCCTTCGAGCTTGTATATGGGAGACTTCCAAACCGAGAATTCCACCACCCCGAAAAGGACAATGGAACGTATGATGATCGTTTGTGGGCTTACATTGCATGAGACATCAGCAGGCTACAATTAATCCGAAAGAAGGCATCCGTATTCATCGACAAGGCGCAGGAAAGACAGCGGATGAACTAAAACAAGAAAGCAAATGCAACCCCCTTGCATATCGGAGATCAAGTCCTCATATACCGAAATGTTGTGGAATCATCATGGTCGGCTAAATTACAACCGAAGTGAGAAGGATCATACTACGTACAGGCTATAAAAGAAAGTACAATTTGGCTCAGGAGACTCAACGGTTCTATTCTCCCCACTCCGGTCTACCGAAGCAAGGTCAAGATCTATCATGCCTAACAAACGCAGCCCAAAGAAGGATATGGAAAAAGCGATGAAGGAAGCGCTGATGAAGGAATCCGAGACCATCGACTGGACACCCCTCGACCGAGAGGAAGACCCCGAAAGGCTCCTTTTACTTAGCCAGCAGTACCATGAGTGGTTGTGCCGTCAAAGTCGTGCAACTGATGCTACGATCCGATTCCATCAAGGGCGAGCCCGAAGCCTATACTGCAGAAACAGAAAACAAGAAACGGTACTGCCTAAATTTGAGAAAGAGATGGTCAACAAGACCTATGCACTCTTCTTAGGCTATGAATGGCTTCTTTCAGGATTTTACGGAAAAACTGTTAACATTTTCAAACTGACTCTTGCTGAAATCGCTCAAATCCGTCAGGCCATAGAGGGAGAAATTATCCTTTTGCCTTTTAGTCTTGAGGACGAGACATTCCCAGTTGAGCCCCCAGATGTGACGGCCGACCCCCAACTTGACTGATTTTCATGAATTTTGTACTACACTTGATTTAGAAGGTTATTGTAACACTTTGTCCCCTTTCTTTTATTGGCATGACGCCTATTTTATTGGCATGACGCCTATTTTATTAGCATAACGCCTATTTTATTGGCATGATGCCTATTTTATTGGCATAATGCCTATTTTATTGGCAAAAGAGTCACTACGCAACGATTGGATTGTATTTTCATAGCAAAGTCTCTATTAGTTGTTCTTTAGTCTCTCAATTTTGTATAAATACCCCCTCTATTTCTATCTAAATAAATCAGTTTTGCACAGAGTCTTGGAATATCTCAATATCAGTCGTAGTAAAGCCTGAAGAGCACAGCACGATTAGCTGTAGTAAGGATACGCAAAGGGAGATATCGCGTCTGACACTCTGAGCATTCTCAACCGACGTACACATGGAACGACCGATTATTAGTACATTTGTCACAATAGTAAAGCTTGAATAATAGTATAAATATAGGAGATAGTTTATACAATCAATCATTACTTAGAATAAATTCAAGAACCATAAATAGTTCACAGTATGTAACACACTGCGTAGTTAACACACTGTGTAGTTAACACACAATAAGAATAAGCCACACTGGTGAGAGATGTGTGTTAAGTCATTGAATTGAAACACAAAAAAATGCTGGCACCAACGTCGTGTTCAAATCACGCGCGTACCTCGCTGCCCAATTAATTTAATTACCATTGCAAACGTGACTCGCAATCGCTTCACTATACGCCAGCACCACCATGAACCTCACTGACGTTGATATCTCGGACTTGTTCCATTCGGCTTCTACATACCTGGCTGAGCACTCGAGTATCTCGCTCTCGAATGACGCTAAGCTCAAGGTAACCATTCTTCTTTGTTTCCGCCATTGCCTTCACACATTCTCTGACCCACCACTGCCTCTGCTACATAATGCATAGCTTTATGCCTACTACAAGCAGTCGACACAAGGTGACTGCACGACGACTAGACCAGGCTTGTTCGAGTTTGTAGCGCGGGCCAAGTGGGACGCGTGGAAGGAAGTGGAGGGGATGAATGAGCAGGACGCGATGCAGAGATACGTAGAAACAGTGGTTGGAATGGGGTGCGGGTGGGATCCAGAGGGGAACCATCGGGAGGAAGAGGCGATAGGAGAAGGGGTAAGTTTGGAAAGGGTGGTGCAGGAGAGAGGGAAGAGTTACGGTGGAGCGTGAAAGGATTGATGACGGATTTTTATGTTTTCATAGGACTCTGAACAGGTTATGGGGAACGCTGTGAGTACGATGATGTATGGGGAGAAAGACGGGTGAGTTTTCGTCTATTTCAGTGCACCTAATTGTCGACGTACAGATTTTGCCATTTCTCTTCAAAAATCGCTCATGTTTCCCAACATCTTACGTTCAAAATCTACATTACTCTGCAGCTCCGATGAACCCCACGACATTTTCTTCCATGTGAAAGAGGGCGACCTCATTGCCACGCTCAGCGCGTTGGATGAGGAGGATGTAGACATTAATGAGAAAGACTATCAGGTATGTTGATGAGGAACTATTTTCGTGTGATATCAAACTTTTTTTTTTTTTTTTTTTTTTTTTT
>RBNK01002336.1:0-11351 GCA_003990785.1 Endogone sp. FLAS-F59071 | reverse complement strand
TTTTTTTCTTCTAAGAGACTTGCGTTGAGTCCAAGTCGTTCTTGATCGGGAAGGTATTTATACAAAATGCTTGATAACCAATAGCTTGCTAACTGTTCATAAGTGCCCCGGATATGGATGCTGGACATTAGGTGTTAAGTCAAATGTTCTGACAAGCGCGTCTGCGCACGCTTGCAGTGCGCGGAACATTTATGTGTGAGACAATAGATGTTCGCGTGTTCATACAATGAACTGTAAACTGCGACGCGGAAGGAAGTCGGCGTAAACCGTTCAAATTCTTACGCATCAATATCAAATATCCTCGAGATAAGGTTGACATAGGGAACGAAGTGACGAAACACGAAAGTAGCAAAAGTGTAAGAGAAAAAAAAAAAAAAAAAAAAAAAAAAAAAAAAAAAAAAAAAAAAAAAAAAAAAAAAAAAAAAAAAAAAAAAGATTCACTAGAAACTATACAGTACAGATTATATTATCTCGGTTTTTCTACCCCCCTCCGGTCTCCCACAACAGAAAAACTGACTACTCCTCTACCACCGACATCAAATCGATTGCTCTGGAAGACAGGTTTAGCAGACTAGAATGGGGTATGGAGCGAAAAAGAGATATACCGATCAGCAGCACAACAGCTTCTGGACAAAGTCCTCAATGTTCCACGATTCACTTACCTAAGATATCCCGCATGCTCCTTATGTATATGGTACGTAAAGAGGACGAGTGTCTGGAACACGTTGGTCCGTTTCTGGATTGGCCGGAAAATGGACAGATCAGAATCTTTTGGATAATTCGATCGTTTTTGCAAAGGTAGTAACCCCAAACAAACGAGACGCAGAGTGAGGTGCACTCACCGGAAATATATCCCACGTCGTGTTGCAGACAATCAGTTGGAAGTGTGGCGGCGACTTTTTCGCTTGTCGGATCAGGACCGGCTTTTTAGGATCTGGGTAGAAGATAAACAAAGCCGCTTTAATCACAGATACATACGTACATACAAACAAATCCTCGAAATATCCTTTCCACAGTTTCTATCAAACCGGGCTCAGACGGTGTCTACTCGTAATCGCATATGTCTATACTAAAGCCTAAAAAGATTACATCCCTTAGTAACACTCACCCGGTTTCCCCGTCACCGGCACAAAGTACTTGTGCGTGAATGGATGATTCCCGATCTGCAATGCGTCCTCACCCGGCATGGCCAGATCCATGAACGTGCAAAAAAGATGCATGACCAGCTGGAGATGGAGGTAGACAAAGAGAAATAAACGTTACACTCTTGCCTCTCCCTCCTCCCCCGCCACAAAAAGAAAGAAAGAAAAGAAAAGGTGTACTCGACTTTCCCTATCCCATTGTCCTCGTTACAAACACATGTAAATATACCTCTGCATCGGTCGGTAGTTCCTCGCTCCATGGTTTGCCATCTCCCCATGTGTCGGCACCGCCGTTCCACCTGTAGTTCATAAGCTGGACACCCTGCGCCAATGCTGAAGATGCAGGCAGAATAGCATTGAATCAAATGTACTCTATCGCACGTCCATACCTCTGACCTTATTTATGTCTTACTTCTCACGTTTCTCAAATCAAAAACGGAGGGGAGGAGAGGAGAGAAGGTAAATCAAAACATAAACATGGCTATACATTACAAAGAACGGAGACTCACCCTTTACCCGCTCCAACACGTAATCGCGACTGTTAGAGTTGAACCCGTCCATGTTGAGATATTTCTCAATCTTGAGCCTTTCCCTAGCAACGGGATTCTACGGATTTATATCGGATCAGCTCAGAGCTCTTGAAACTAAATAAAATATCACTCATGAAAATACTACAGCTCTTTTCAATTTCCTCTTCCTATAAAGCTAATAGAGGTGGAATAAATACCGTTGCGAATCGCTGAGCCAGGTCCATCAATGACTGCGGCGGCTGCGGTGGCGGCGGCTGCCCAAACGATCCGAACCCCGAGCCGCCAAACATACCAGTCCGTTTGCTGGATCCGAAGAGGTTGGTGCTCGGTGCAGTGGTAGTGGTTCCGAACAGATCTGTGAGATGCGTTTGAAGACATAGGCAATGTGAAAATTTTTTAATCAATGTCAAGTTATTAATGAAAATAACCCATGGCTAAGGTGCAATCAAATTACGTACTCGTCTTTGGTGCCGTCGTGCCGACGGCATCAGCAGGCGCCACCGGTGGCAGGCCACCCTTAAAGTACGAAGCGGACGCGGTGTTCAAGTAGGCCCACCCCTGCTTTTCCAGCTCGGCATCGACCTCGGCAATCTTGCTGACGAGGGGAACGACCACGCGGTAGGCGATCCACTAGGTGATAACTTTGCGTCAATTGTAATTTCGATATCGAGCACTACCACAATTGCAATAGATGAAAAAATTCTCTTACCTGCCGCATCTTTTGCGTCCAGTCGTGCATATATGGCTTAATCTTGAGCTTCGACAGAACCTATTAACATAAAACCATTAAAAGACTTTTCAGGCCCAAGTCCTACCCAAATAGGACCAATCCAAGAAGTATCCGCCATCCCTCTACCTTTTCCGGTTCCACGATCGCTCCCCCCCCCCCTGCTGCGTTGTCTCCCTTGCCGACGGTCGAGGCTGTGGGCGTGCTCCGTATGGCAGTTTGATAGGGCGAGAAGGTCGGAGGTGCTGAAGCCATAGCCGTAGAAGCGGCGGATAGGAAACCGGAGGCGTTGGCCATGATACTGGAGCGGTCAGGCGCAGGCGTGTGAAGAGGAGTTGGAGTCGCCGGCTCTAAAGGTTGGGGCGTAAAAAGTTTCTGTAAACGGAATTTTGTTTTAAAAAAAGGGCAGGAAAGAGAGGAGACAACCAATTACCCGCTCTCTGCATATTTGGAACATCTTCCCTCAATAACCTGTCCAAGTCCATCGAATTTCCAATAGGTTCGTATTCCATCCCTACCACATAGTAACAGCAAAGAAAGTGATTCAGGAAATGTAGTTGATTTAACGCTCGCTTTGATTCAAGATCCCATTATCTATAGTACTTTGCCCGCCACAATACATCACTCACTTTGTAAAGGCGACTTGCGCACCGAAAACGGAGAAAGATGCGGCGCGGGCGTTTTCGGAAAGAAGCCTGGGAGTCGCATGGTCGTCGGCGTTGGGCTGGCAGTGAAGGGGGTCGGGTTGGTCATGGTTCTAGAGAATTAATGCAATGAAGGTGAGTTAAGGCGTCGTTCTGCATGCAACCAAAGTCCGAAACATTACCTTGTTGGAGGATATTCGTGATGGTCCGAACGGCTCTGCCGATAAAAATTTAAATTTAAATTTTTAAAATTCAATAAGCTTGTGCTTGGGAGACATCAGTGACCTGGGACACAAACCTTGGGCGACGATTTGGCATAATGGGGTGCCGAGATGCCCGAGTCGGTCATTATCGGTTTCACTTTGTAAAGAGAAAGGTTTGAAGCTGAAAAGTTAGTATACATCCCGAAAATTGTGAGTTCTTCACAGAAATGTCTGACGTTCCTCGCACCTCTCGGATCCAACCCAGCCATTTTGCGTTGTATAGGTGTTAGAGGTAGATTCGAGAAATTCTCTGATGGCTTGAGAAACCTCCATGCGGACTCGCCGAGATTGTAGAAAAATACCAGGCTGATGAGGAATTCTGCAAGTGGAGGATAAACGTGTAAGGAGCCTAGCCTCGTAGCTCCAAGAAAATAAAAGTTCAAAGAACGTTAAGATAGTGAATATATGCGCATAAAACTAAGGCTTACCAAAATATTTGAAATATGCGCCAAACAAGGCCACAAATGCATTGTGGAACACGGTTTTCGTGAACAACCACAATCCTGCCAACGCCACTGAATTGACCCAGATCCTTTCCCATGTCTCAACCCTCACACCCTTCTCGAGCTTCGATTCCTGCAGCTTCTGAAATGCCGGGTTCTCCCACCTCCCTGCGAACCCATTCGCGTCCGTCCTTGTCGTCGCGGGTGGTGATGTGACGGCCGCGGCATCTGACGAGTAACCTCCAGAGGGTCGGAAACGTAGGTCAGAGGGAGGGGTAACGTGAGCAGTCTGCGGGGAGGTGAATATGGGTTGAGAATGGCGACTTTGTGGAATGGGAGTGGAGTAGGGGTCTTGGTGCCTTGCCATTATGTTTGAGTTGTATATACATAAACGGAAGAAATGTTTGTTTACCCTAAGAGTATCACGTGCAACTCAAGACTGTCTTTTTTATTTGTTATCAAATACATAAGTGGGTATCAAATACTTAAGTCATAAGTGGAAAGAATCGATATACAAGAGGTTTCCAATAAAGGAATAAAATCGAATGAATGTATTATAAGGAAAATTTTCCATTATCGCCCTCATACCCTTTCCATATTTTACGATGGATCTCTGCGATCTCTTTGTTCTCCGAAAACGCGAGTTCTTCATGTTGGTGAAGTACCTTTTCCCACATGTCGTTTGGGATCCTGCATCCACCGGCATGGATATAAGTAGCGATGAGTCGTGTGACCGTGATGATGGTGCTTGAGCGCCCGCCTTCGGCTTCTTGCGCGAAGGCACGGAGTTGGGGCGAGGATGATTTGGAGCTGCGCCAGACGCAAATTTGGTATAGCTCAGAGAGGAACGCGTGATATTGAAGCTGGAAGTGAGGAAGGAGGGGCGAGATTCCCACGATCTCTCGAGTGATTTGATACGAAGGTCAGTTGGAAGCTCGTCAACCCAGTTTTCGAAGGCTTTAAAAAATCGACGTAGGTCTTGGGCTTGAATCTGACCGAGGCTGCGTAGCCTATTTATAGAGCCCTGGTGGATGGCCAAAAGTTTAGACATAAATAACGATGCGTTAAGGAGCTGCAGCTTGTCCTCGGGTATATTGATAGGCACACGGATTTTAACGTTGAGAAAATTGTCAAGACACGTAGCCTCCTCGGTCGTACGAAATGATTGTTCTGTAAGCGAGGCGTTCATATAATCCATGTAAGCAAGAGAGCTCCACATGATAGCATTCTCTAGGTCTTCAACATCAACGACTGTCTTGTCTCTTAAGGATTTGTCGTAATCAAGATGGGCTGCGACTCGGAGCGCTATAACGAGGAAACTGGCAGCCTCATAATTCTGACGATTGTTCATTAGATATCGGATTATGACGAAAAGCGTGTCGACGGTATCTTTGCACCAGTTGGCCGGCTCGCTTTCAAAAACTTGATGGACTGCAAGTTCGCTTGCTTTCTCAAAGAATTTTCTGGCCAATATGGAACCGACCATGGGACTGCTTCCGAGCTGCTGTTCAAGATCGGCAAATAGTCTTGGCATTGGTCTGCAAACGTGATGCATGATGATGTGTTGTATGCTCGTGGCGGCGACGGCATACCGCAGTGCCGCGCAGGGAGAGGAATTCTGTTTGGTATAGATATGTGCAAAGAAGTATTCGTTAAACCTAGAAGAAGGTTCCGGGCTGCACTCACTGGCTTGCGAGAGGATGAAATCGAGCAAGTCTTCCTCCATGTTTGGGTTCATTACGAACGACAAGGTTGGAACTTTTCTCAATGGCAGAAAGGTCACGGACAATACTTGACCCACGGCGGACAGCTCATTTAGCGTAAGTTTTTGAAACTTGATCTCTCGAGCCCCGATGAGACTGACCACCGACGCTGGTCCGGGAGGAACTCTGAGAAGCCCCTCACAGTATGCATGAATCTCGCAAAGCTGTTGTATGTTATAGAACTTCACCACAACCTGCTTCTTGCTGAGGTCCAAGTTGATTCTCCATGGGTTGTTCCCAGGCCCGACGCGATTGACAAAAACGGCCTCGGATTCGGCCTGATCATCTGTTCGTTTGATCACTTCGGCTTGATCGTCGGGGTATGCCATGAGGCACGGAGAATCGTTCACAATCGACACAACGGACAGAGCCTTGCACTGATTTTTCGACTGTTCCCCAATCTGCTCTATCTCAGCTTTGATCTTTTTTATCTCCCGTTCCATCTGCGAGATGGAGCGAGCCTTTTCCATCCTCCTATTCTCCCCGTAAATACATTTCCTTCTATCCTTCTGACATCGTGAGCACCTGGGTCTCTGCTCGTCGCATTTGCGTTTCTTAACGCAAGCTACAATGGCCTTAATTGGCGTAACGCTATGACTTTGGGGGATCAGCTGCTGGACTTGAAACTCATGGAGAGCCACGTAAGGCGCGGTCGTGGTGATGCCCGTCAAGAGCTCCGAAGGGGACTGTCCTTGGATACCGGCACCAGGACCCGAGCGATTATGATGCGCTTGGGCGCCCCCGCGGTTCGAATCTGTCCCACTGGCGTAGTTCAAGACCACTGTCTCCATTGTCGAAAGGGCTTGCTCTATTTCGAGATATTCAACACTCGAGGTAAGCGGTTGATTATTGGCATTGATAACGGACGCGTCTTTCTCGAACAGCTCAATGTTAATCTCTTCAAAGTTTTGCTGGGCGGGGTCGAAGTTTGGTTGTGTCATGATGATGCTCTTGGAGTTTTAATTACTTGAGATATTGTAAAAAATTGTGAACAAAACACCCGAACCATTTAAATACAGAAACATAGGCGATAGCCAATTCTGTTAAACCCTAACCTTGTTGAGTTCCAGTTGTCTTACAGGACAACAAACCAAATATGGACACGGTGGACGCCGAGAATTATCTGATCTTCCGAGAATTATCTGATCTATTGCGCTACCTAACACGTTTCAGTAAAAAACAAAAAAACAAAAAAACATACAGCTCGCAAAGAAAAAAGGAGAGCAAGAAGTATATAATTATATGTTTTACGTTTTATGTAGTACAAGAGTCAAGACCCCCAGTACAACAAAACGAAACCTCCGATGTTAGTTACACAAGCGTCGCTTAGTCTAGGCTAACCAAACGTGTAAAAAAAATGACTTACAATACAGACAATGGACAATGGTAACAGATCGTAAATGACTCAGATTCATCCACTTCTCGATCACTAGCATATTATTCGGAGATTGATGAGGAAGAAGAATCCCTATCGTCTGCAGGTACCAAAATCACACAGTTGGTAAGACTTTATTTAATATGAAAACCGCTTATATCTATCTACCCTCCAGGTATCAAGACATTATACCATATTATGAAGCACCCTTTCAGAATGAATCAAGAGACATTTAATGCTCTAGTGAATCCAATCAAACACCATGAGATATTTCAAAGTACGAGGCCGCAAACTGCAGTTTAGTGTCAGATTGGGTCTATAATTGAATTTTGGAAGCGCATGGTGATCTTACATTTTTTGCTCTGTGAGACCATCTTCAGTGTTCGCTTGTTCTTTGTTAAATATTAGTAATTCTTTGCTGTTTATTCATGATGGTTAAATGGTGGTTCGCGTCTCTAGAAATTGATTATTTCTAGTTACAGCAATTGATTAATTATTTTTATTTCTAATTACAGCACTGTTTACAATTGCGCAGCGGGATTACCCTCACCATGCGTGTGACAAACACGGGAGTGACAAATCCTTGTGCGCACAGGACACATGATACCTTATGCAAGATTCGCTTGACCATTTTACTAATCGGCGGTGTAAAGCCTATAGCGACGACATCAAATTTTTTTTTGTGCGTGTGTTCCGAGGTTGCTTATTTGCATATGCGCATTTCTTTATATAGGTGACTGTATCTCTGATTTGATAAAATCAAGCAGTAAAATTTCCTAATTTCCTCAGTAGGTTAAAAAATATATAATATTTGAAGAAAGTATATAGAGAATAATACTATTAGTATAGCAATACCCTATACTCTTATAGTCAATATATAATACATATCTAACTATAATTAAGAAAATAAGTTAAGCTAGTGCTCCAAATTCAAATCAGTCACATGACAGTCACATGATATGAATTATTGATTGGATAGATTCTAAAAATCAAGCCTTGTAATTGGAGGATTCAAAGTTTAATTTGATTTGATCTGATTTAATTTATTAGGAGTACTAAGTTGAGCTAATAAAATAGATTTAATAAAATATTTAATATTATGATAATATTTATTTTTATAATAATAGTATCTTTTAGTAGTAGTATTTTTTATTAATGATCTAAATATTTCTTCATTATTGATTTTCAACCTTTGATTATATAACTTCTAAATAATTTTATTATTATATATTTTTCTCTCTTAGTATATATACTCTTCTATGCTCTTACATTTACTCCTCTCTGAAATATACTTAACACTTCTAAATAACCTCTGAAGCCTATAATGACATCTTCAAAGAGCTTATATTTATATAAAATATTTTTAAAGATTTTATATTTACTTTGACACCTTCTTTAAATATTATAATAATAAAGTTATAGAACTTTAGTCTTTTATCAAAGAGCATTAGAATACATAGCTTTACTGAGTCTTAGTGTTATATGCTACATATATTAGTGATATATGAATATTACAACTTCTTGGATTACATAGCTCTGTAGAGCCATTTTCTATTTTAACTCTTATATTTTTGGGTATTTGAGCTTGAATTCTCTAACCTCTTTCCTTTTCTTTTATTTTTATAATAGTATTTACTCTTATATGCTTAGTTATTTATTTTACTATTCTGTTATTATTTTATATAAATAGCTCAATAATTTTACTTAAATAAAAGATAGTTGAAATTGTTGTCTTCTCATTGATCATATATGTGAAAAGCTTCAAAATAACTCCAAAATGATATAGATCAGTACTCTTATCCTTATTATTTTATTCAATATCTATTTTTTATTACTTGTTAAGCTAGTAAAGAACCTATATTTGTTTGTTATATTTTCTATTATATTTGGTAAAGAACTTAAGCAGATTTCTACAACTAATACTACATTCTAGCTAGTAAACAATCTCTTACCCATTGTAATGAAAAAATTAATTATATTTATAAGTTACATACCTACTAAATCAGTTATATAGTTTCTTCAGAGTTTCAAGCTCTTTGCTGTTATTAAAAGTTATACCAAGGCTCAGCAATATGTTATATTATACACTGCTTTTCAGGGACCTACCAAAATTGCTTTTGATATCAAAGTAATAGTCTTGAACTCTATTATTGATTTCACTTCTAATATGACTTAGCTCATAATAACTAAGACTTAGCTTTATACTACCTACTATATATCAGACATTCAGCAAAACCTAAAGAATCAACTATAAAGTATTTAGTAAGGACTAACTGAAAGTTTTTTTGACATTCTATACCTAAGTCTGGTATAATATTATACTTGCTAAATACTCCACTACTACTACTAATCTCATTGCTAAAACTTTTTTTATAGATAGATTGTATAGAGAAATAGCTACCATAATCAGATTATCACTAGTTACTCTAGACCTAAAAGAAAAGATTAACTATATATAAAAGCTGTAGTTAGTATGTATAGGAAATTAGCCAAATGCTTACTATCAGACTCTCACTTCTTACTTGTAAGTTGCTATACCTAGAGCTATTGATATAAAGCTCTGGAATATTAAACTTATGACAGTCAAGTAAAACACTCTAACAACATTAGAAAAATGATTAATTAATTCATGAACTATTTTACTAACTGCAAACTATTTACTAAGAGCTATGAACAAAATAGCTATAAATACAGATGCTAGTCATAAACTACAAACTATTATTAATAAACAGCTATAAACTACTCTAAAACTTTGCTAGAATAATATTATAAACTATGAATACCTCTAGAACAATATTGCAAACTATAAACTAGTTAGAACAGCCTGTGAATAGCTTGAGAACAGCTTATAAGTATAGATACTAGTTATAGATTATGAATTGAAAATAATTTTCTAATAAAGATTATAGTCTAAGAGTAACTCTACTATTAATTAGCTGACCAAAGCTATGAACCAAATGACCACTTATATTGCTAATATAGATAAAAGGTTAGAAGCTTACACATCTACCTAACAGTTTACTACAGACTTAGGAAAAGCTCTGACAAGACTATACCCAAGCTGTCATAACAACTACTAGTATAAGAACTGTTTGAAGAAGACTATAGAATATTTTCACTATGGCAAGGAAGGTTATATATAATGGGATTATATATAGTATCAACAATGTATAGAGTATAAGTACACAGTTATGCAATGTCTGATTGAATCAACCTGTATCACCCAGCTATATAGATAGATGAATATTATATAATTTGAAATTGGTGATGATGATAACAACATTATAATAGTTATGATAGTTATGATGATAACTATGACATTAAGAGAGGCTATTATAGTAACAATTATAATAAGGATAATGATAATAATAGCTATAAAGCTTATAAAGCTTATGAAGCTTATAAAGCTTACCCTACTCTCTCTAGTTAACAATTCAGCCAACTTAAGAAGAACATTGACATTTTATACAGTATACTACCCAAGGTAATCTTGAAGCTAAGTCAGAACAGTTAAAAAGCTTAGAATGGAGGAGAAGTAGAGAACAATACCTTTAATAAGAAGCTTCAATAGTTGATCTACATAAGAACAAAGCTAAGAGGATATACTAATGGTTAAGAGTAATAAGGAAAAGAAGTTATATAGATACCACAAATGTAAGGGGGTTTATCCTAAACCACCTGTGAGGAAGTGTCTGATGATACTAATCCATGTTGGACTTAGGAATCTCCGAGTATGTCGCAAGGTTTCTAAGGTATCGAAAGTACTTTGTTCCTTTATAAGATGATTAATTGTGAAATTCAGACTTATAGTCTTTAGTGCTTTTTTAATGTGTGTAGAAGGGGGTGAGATCTTTAGCTCTCAAAGGGATCTTAAGTGTGCACTGCTATTGAACTGAAGTTTATTCAAATGAAAACTAGGGGGGTATTTATACAAGAAATCAGATAGTACTACTATAAAGGTAGCTGCCTAAGATAGTACTTCTGATAGCGGTAATACTAAAAATAAGTAATGATCAAAAGGGAAATACTATATGAAGTATTTCTGAAAAGAGTAATGCTAAGATAGGTAATGTAGAAAAAGGAAATGTTTCAATAAGTAATACTGCTAAAGGCATTTCTGAATATAGTAATACTACAAAAGGAATTTCCTAAAACGGGATTTCCTCATTGAGTAATTCCTCAATTGATAATGCGCTATTTGGTAATGCTTCATTCGGTATTTCTAATTCGGGAACTACCATATCAGATAATTCTATTTCAGGTATTTCTTCAAGGGGAATTTCTTCATCTGTCTCGGACTGACTAGATGTTTCGGAGTCTTCTTTGTCCAAGAAGTTGGAGATGATGTAGGTATTGTCCCGAGGGTATCTCTCCTTCATGACTTCCAGTATTCGGTCTAGTTGTTCTTCTGGGATCCTGTCCCATTTTCCAAGTGAGAGTGTTCCAATTCGGTTGATTGCTTGT
>RBNK01002335.1:0-11354 GCA_003990785.1 Endogone sp. FLAS-F59071 | reverse complement strand
AAGCACTAGTCACTATTTTAAAAAAGTTTATATTAATAAAAGAACTTTATACTATTAAGATTACAATATATTGCTTTATTAGAAAATCTATTTAAATATGTTAGAAATTAGTTAAGCTTATTTTGAAAATATTAAAAGTTATTTATTAAATAATAATCTTTTATTATAGCTTTATAGTAATACTAAAAGAATATCTAAGTGAAGACTAAAATAATTATTAATAAAGATATAGCTATTGTGATAAATATACTAATAATTAGTTGTTCATATATATATACTAAGTGAGAATGCTCAGAGTATTAGATATGATATCTCTCTTTATATATTCTTACTATAACTATATGCTGTGCTCTTCAGGCTTTACTATAACTGATATTGAGATATTCTAAGACTCTGTACAAACTGATTTATTTAGATAGAAAATAAAGGGTATTTATACAAATTTAATAAAACTGAATAAATAAAATAATAAAGACTTCACTACAAGTATAACTCAATAACTGTGAATAATATTTCATTAATAAAAATAAGATTAGTCACTAAAAACTATATTCATCGCTGATAGTAAGATTGCTCACTAAAAATGACACTAATTAAAATTGGAAGGAGGGGAGCAGGAGGTCATGATAACTATAAATTAAGTGTAGTACTAAATATTCATAAAAATCAAGTAAGTTGGGGATTAGCTATTATATCTGAGGGCTCAACTAGGAATGTCTCATCCTTGAGACTAGATAAAAGTAAGATAATTTCATTTTTAATAGTCTAGTAAATTTGAGCAATCTCCATATAAGTATGTTTGACAATATTAATAGTTTTTCTATAGAATCTAGCTAAAATCCATTTATATTTAAGGAAGAGTATATAGGTTCTATTAGCTATATCTTTTTTGAACTTTGACAATAGTATCTCCTATTTCTGTAAATGATATCATAGATAGCAAGCATATCCTTGATAAAATCTAATTATAACATTAGTAACTTGACTTTGATTGCATAGCTATTCATAATACTGCCATATCAGGATGAGGAGTTTTTCGGAGTCTTCCTCTTTATCTAGAGGAACTAGATTGATCAAGTTTAGCCTCCTTGTCAATACTTCCTTAATCACTTTTTCTATATCCTTCTTATAGTTATATTTGTTTGGTATAATAGACTTTGGCCTTACTTTGATAGACTGGGGTAGAGAGGATAGAACTATTAAGTCTCCTAAGCCAAATTGTACTCTTTTTTATAGCTTGTACATAGTATGATCCTTCTCATTTTAGTTATAATTTAGTCAACCATGATGATTCCATAATGTTCTGAGGTTGCATTTGCCTTCTTGTTTTGGTTTATCTGTTGTCTCTCCTATACCTTATTAATAAATACAGATGCCTTCTTTTAAATTAATTATAATCTGCTGATATCTTATATGATATAAGCCTATAAACAGTCATCATATATTTCAATATCTTTTTTGAGATAGTGAAACTCTCAATTTGGCAATCTCCTATATATAAGTTCAAAAGAGCTGAACTTTGTTAATACCTAATAAATGGTTTGAACTGCAAAAAGGGTACTATTAAGATAATAATCCCATGATATTTCTTGATCAATAATCTTTATTAGAACATTCTTAACTATCTAGTTGGTGCATTTGGTTTGACTATTTCCTTGTGGGTAATATAATATTGTTCAGATATGCTTGATATAGTAAGTCTACTTAAGTTCCCTAATTAGCTTATTTAGAAACTTCATACCTTAATTATTAGTTATTTCCTTCAGTACTCTATACCTGTAGATAATGTTGGTATATAGAAACTTAGCTACAGTTTATATGTTGTGACGGAAAGAATTTTTATTACATTGAATTGCTCGAAAATGTATTTGTGCTGCAGTACTACTTTACTTAGTATATTTCTTAGTTAGAGTAGTATATTCCTACATTTGTCTTATCAATTTCCAAATTGCAAATTGTATAATTCCGCGGACCAATGACTGTTTAGATTCTGAACAACAGTTTAGATTCTGAACAAGCATCTAGATTCTAAACAAGCATTTAGATTCTGAACGAGCATTTACCCCCTTTTATTTTTAGCTCATCACACTACCTTATTATTCTATTATTTTATTACTTAGCAATTTGTATAAATACCCTGCTCACAATTATCAATAAAATTCGGACTGCAACAAGCTAAGAAAGCTTCTTACAGACAACCCGAGGGATAATCCTGCAAAGTCTAAATAGACTTTGCAGAAGAAGCCTTAGTCTGGGACTAAGCAATGGTTAAAGAGAGAGAAGTTTATTATTATACAAAGCTTATTATATTCACTATTTAATACACTTTCCTACCAGTCCACCACCCTTCAAAGTCACTACTGCATAACCTGCTAAGACCCCTAAGATATGCTACAGTGAATATTTTGCTGTTAGAATATTTTAGTCCATCACAATGTCTGTATCTTTGACTACTATTGCCTCCAGATATTTTATAAAGAAATCAACTGCTAGAATGATATATCTTTTTCCCATTAATGTTACTAGTATAGGTCTTATAAGGTCTATCTCGATGTATGAAAATAGCTCAGCCTTGATAGTTATAGAAGTAGCTTGGAGTATATCATTTGCTCTTGCTTATTTTTAGCATATATTATAGTTTCATACAAAATTGGTTATGTTATCTTGCATTCCAGGCCATTATACTGAGTTTCTAAGTCAATATAAAGTATTATCTTGGTCTATATATCTAGATAACAGATAATTGTATACTAATAATAAAATGTTTGATATGTCTTTCTCCTAAATTACTAGAATAATATGTCTCTCCTTTTTTATAATATAATAAATTATTTTGAATTTCATACTGTCTTCCTATAGTTAATAAGATGTTCTTTATCCAATCCTCCATATCCTCTCTAATTTCTCTCCTTATTAACCAAATTACTAAATTATAGTACAGTGTTGTATTCATTGCTATACCCTACCTTAGGCATCTAATTGTTGAAATTTGATCTTCGAATGTGTGTTTAGAGTAAAGAGCGCACTGGCTAATGAAGCCAATATGCATGTATTTATTAATGCTAAATTATGATTGGTCGATACAAACAAAGATCGTCTAAGCCACAATTGAGTGAAGTATGATCGATTGTTGATGCATCAATCATTGATAGGAGAGATATAATAAGCTAATAATTACAACACTCCCCCTGCTTGATATATCTCGATAAAAATAAATAAAAAATAAAAGAAATAAAAATAAAAATAAAATGTTCAACTGTACATCACGAATGTCATCTATGAAGTATATTTACTGCAAATAATTATATATAAAATACTACTTGAGTGATAAGAATGACATGATAAAGAATATAAAATTTTAAGAAAATAATATTAGTTACGTAAGCCCATTTTTGCGATCAACATTTCAAGTCTTGGTCATGCAAGTGGCTTGGTTAATGCATCAGCGATCATTTCATCTGTCGCCATGTAAACGATATCTATCACCTTTGATTCAACTTTCTCTCGAATAAAGTGGTGCTGAATGTCAATATGCTTTGATCGAGCGTGATTAATTGGATTTTTGGCGAGGGCGATTGCTGATTGGTTATCTTTAAATAAAGTTGTTGCACAATTCGGCAAATATCCTAGCTCATCCAATAGGGTGCGTAGCCAAATGGCTTCCTTCGTCGCATGAGCTAATGCCATATATTCTGCCTCAGTTGTTGATAGGGCAATGGTTGCTTGACGTTTGCTTGACCAGCTGATGGCTCCTCCTGATAGGTTGAAAATATATCCCGTAGTTGATCGTCGTGTGTTAATGTCTCCTCCCCAGTTAGCATCGCTGAAACCGATCAGTCTTAGATCCTGATCGTGTCCAAGGCACAGCTTATAATTGGCTGTTCCTTTAATATATCTTAATAATCGTTTGAGGGCGTGGTGATGTTCTTGTATTGGATTGGCTGAAAATTGACTGATGATGCTGACAGCAGCAGCTAGGTCAGGTCTCGTCCTGATCATTAGGTACATTATACTGCCGATCATTTGTCTGAATAGACTTTGGTCTGCGGATTTTCCTCCTTCAGCTTTGAGTTGAATGGATGGATCAAGGGGTGTACTGATTAGCTTGGCATCCATCATGTTAAACCTTGTAATGATTTGATTGGCGAAGTGGCTTTGATCAATTGTGATCGTGTGTGTTTTTCGATTGCGCATGACTCGAATACCCAAAAAATGTTTAATTTCACCACAGTCCATCATATCGAATGCGTTGCTAAGTTCTGCCTTGAATTTGTTCATCATTTCCATCGAGTCGGCCAGAATTAGTAGATCATCGACATATATGGCAATAATTATCAGCGATTGATATTGATTGTCTTGTCTTCTCCTTAGATAAATGCTGTGATCCGATTGTAGTCTTGTAAAATTTGATTGACTGAGATAGTTGTCAATCTTCTGATTCCACATATGAGGTGATTGCTTTAGTCCATATAGTGATCGATTGAGCTTATACACAGCTCTTAGTGACAGCTCCAATTGGTCGATTCCTTCAGGTACCGTCATGTAGATCTCTTCATCAAGATCGCCATTCAGGAACGCAGTTTTTATGTCCATTTGGTGAATTTCTAAGTTTAAGGTTGCTCCGATCGATAAAAGTGCCCTGATTGACGTGAATTTCACCACAGGAGCAAATGTTTCATCATAATCAATTCCTTGCTGTTGTGAATATCCCTTGGCCACTAATCTCGCTTTGTACCTGGCAACCGATCCATCAGTATTAAGTTTCTTTTTAAATACCCATCTGCATCCAATCGGCTTGCGTCCCGCAGGCACCTCAGGTATAATCGTCCACGTGTCATTATTCTTAAGTGATTTAAGCTCTTGATTGATCGCTTCCTCCCAAAGCTTTGCATCAGGCAGAGAAATTGCCTCCTTGTAAGTCATTGGATCATCAGTCGATTCAATTAAATTAGCTTCTGACATGCGATCTTGCCAAATTTGTAGAGCTTCAGTGTCGATCAATTGTTCGATTGGCTCCCAGGTGTTATCGTCATCATCATAGCCTAGCCATTTAACCAGATATTGCCTTTTTTCATCAATCTCGCATTCTCCGATGATTGCTTCAATGACATATTCTCGATCTTCTAGGTTGACGATTGTTGGGGATTTTAATATAATAGATTCATCAAATGTGACATCGCAGCTGATCTCTATCCTCCTATTGGTTGGATCCCAAAGCCTGTATGCCTTCTTTTCGTCGTGATAGCCAATCATTTTAAGCTTTTTGGATCGGGGCGCCAGCTTCGACCTTTTTCCCTTACGAATATGCATATATGCGTCAGCCCATATGACGTGCAAGTTACTGATATCAGGCTTGTGACCGTGCCATAGTTCGAATGGTGAAGCACTCTCCTTATTGGCTCGCATTGGCAATCAGTTGCGTAAATATGTAGCACTTGTGGCAAGTTCCACCCAAAGTTCGTCAGGTATGCCGGCAGTAATTTTAACTACCCGGATTGACTCCATCAATATCCGGTTATATTGTTCGGCTATACCATTTTGTTGCGGCGTGTCCGGTGTCGTCATTTCGTGATGAATTCCGTGTTTGATTAAAAATTCGCGCATCTCAGTGTTTACATACTCTCCTCCTCCATCTGATCGGAGAATCTTGAGTTTTCGGCCCAATTGCATCTCGGCGAATGCCTTAAATGTCCGGAATCGATCAAAAGTATCATTTTTGTTGTTAATAAAATATGTTGTGATGTAGCGAGTGGCGTCATCGATGAAAGTTAATATATATTTTGCTCCATTGACTGATGGCGTGAGCATCGGCCTGCACAGATCTGTGTGCACCCTTCCGATAGACTCCATCGATCGATTTTTCACGTGTCCGAATGGCTTGCGGTGTAACTTCGCATGTTCACACCCGGCGCATATTTTGATTTGTCCGGTTGACAGCCGCGCATCTCCGAGCCCTGTGACAAATTTGTTGATTGATTGCAGAGTATTTCAGCCCGGATGGCCTAGTCGGTGATACCATAATATATAGTCATCGATCTTGGAATTGGCGATGTTTGCAATCTTGGAATCGGTGATATTGGAATCGGCGATGTTTGCTCCTAGCTCTAGCTCTGGTGATGTCGATAAATGAAATAGGTCACCATTGGCTTGTCCAATTTTAATTTCTTTGTGATCCACGCCGATTTTAATTACTGATCCATCGCTCTTGAAGGTTATGTCATTTCTGTCATGTGTCAACGCCCGCACAGATATTAAATTTCTGGCGATCTCCGGTACATATAAGACGTCCTGTAATTTCAGCTCGTCATCGAGCTCAATTGTCCTAACGTGCGTCGCGCGTAATTTCTCATTCCCTGCACACATGACCAAGCCATCGTGCTCAGCCACTGTCTCGAAAAGCTCCAATTGGTTGAATATATGTTGCGTGGCACCCAAATCAATGATAGCGCCGATCGCCAGATTTGCTTCGGCTCTCGGTTTAGCCTTTTCTTTTTCTGTTTTTACCCAATCGTTGAATTTATTGCATTGAAATATTCCGTGTTCTCCCTCACAGACGTAACATTTCCGAGGGTGTTCCCAAAAATTTCCGCCTCGATTGGCTCTGTGATTGCCGCCTCGGTCGCCTCTGTCATTATGACCTCCTCGATTGTTTCCGTTTTCATTGTTGTAGCCTCGGCTTCGTCCGGCGTGTCCGCCTCGGTTGTCGTGACCACCGCCTCGGTAGCCGCCTCGGTCGCCACCTCGGTATCCGCCTCGGTCGCCGCCTCGGTAGCCGCCTCGGTCTGTCGCGTGGGCTTCGTCGCGCCTCTGCTTGTTATCTAGGTCGAACCTGATATATGCGAGTTGTAAAGCCTCCAGCATTGTCGGCATATTCTCCCGCGCAAGTATTAATTCCCGGTACCTGGGGCTTAGACCCTGGAGATATTGCGGTATAGCTTCTGTATCAGTCATATCTTCGATTTTCGCCATGATCCGGTTGAATGCATCATTATAATCTTCGATCGATCCTTTTTGCTTCATCATCGCAAGCTTATCACGCATTCGTAACAATTGTTCCATTGGTGCGTATTTTTGTATCATAGCTTCTTTAAGGTCATTCCATGAATCAAATTCTCCTGATGTGTTCATATGCTTCCGTAACCACATTCTAGTATTGCCTGTAATTTTGCTGATCGCTGCGTTGACTTCCTCCTTTTGTACTGATAGATTGGTGCTGGTGATAAATTGCTCTATAGCATCAAAGTAATCGAACAATTTGGGTGCGCCACCTGATCCATCGAATTTGTTGATCAATCTCAGGTACTCCTTCGCCAGATCGTTAAGCTTTGTTGATATTGTTGGTGATGGTGATGGTGATTGTCTTTGTAGCATGTTGCCTTCTGTAGCGGCATTCTGATTGGTTGGCGTGCTAGGTGATGTGATCATTTTGTTGATTTTTGCCATCAATTCACCCATTAGGGTTGCAAGCGTGTCTAATTTATCTTCCTGATTTCTGATCGTTATAGCTATCTGTTCCTGTCGATTGAGGCTAAATGCGATATTGCTCTGATGGTTGCTATCCAATCCGTCATCATCGTCAAGGGTTTGATGTCTGTTGTCTGTTTTTGATTTAGATCGCAATCTTGTTGATCTTGTTGCTGATAACGATGATGCATATAGATTGTCCATTTTATCGTGTCGCGTCGTTGAATGCTATGTCGTTATGTGTTGTTTATCGTGTTGCTTTATCGCGGTGTCATTTGTCGCGTTATTTATCGTTTTGTTTGACGCGTTGTTTATGATTTTAAATAAACACTTACAGTAATCGCAGTTATAATTGCGTAGATGCTATGATTGCGTAGATCTCAGGTTGTCGAGCTGCAATTCGAGTGGCTTGGGGCTCATAACCTGTTGAAATTTGATCTTCGAATGTGTGTTTGGAGTAAAGAGCGCACTGGCTAATGAAGCCAATATGCATGTATTTATTAATGCTAAATTATGATTGGTCGATACAAACAAAGATCGTCTAAGCCACAATTGAGTGATGTATGATCAATCGTTGATGCATCGATTATTGATAGGAGAGATATAATAAGCTAATAATTACAATACTAATAATGGTATTCTGCTGAGTGTGTCAGCATTTTAGTTCATCTTCCCTTTCCTAAATTTTACCATAAAATTATATTCTTGAAGCATTATAATCCAATATATACATTTCACTTGGATTGGGTCTATTGAGCAATCATTTAAGTACCAAATGGTCCATGATAACTTTAAAGTATCATCTAATGAGGTAATACCTAAACCACTTGACTACCCATATGACTGCAAGATACTCTAATTTAGTTGATTTATAATTCTTCTTAGCACTGTGGGTTCTCTACTTGTGTAGTAAATTACTCATTCTAGGCCTTTAGCATTATCTTATGATAGGATTACTTCTACTCCTACTGTACTTATATCTGTATACAGCTTAAAAAGCTTAGTTCAGTTCAGTTTTGCTAATACAAGTGTAGTTGCCAAAGCCTTCTTTAATACATTAAGTGCTTTCTACTTAAGTTCACTTTGTTCTTCATCGATTTCTATCCAATTGTAACTTTTTATAAGAGTTATATACAGGGGTTTGGCTAGACTTACAAAATTGTATATATATTAATGATAGTACAAGGCTAGTCCTAGGAAGGCATGCATCTCTATTTGGTTTGTAGATCATTTAAATTTAGTAACAGCTTCTACTTTAACTGGATTAGTTTGGATTTCTTCTTTATTGATAATATGTCTAAGCATTATAACCTTTTTAGCAGCAAATATATACTTCTTTGATTTTAAATAAAGATTTTTAGTTCTCATTCAATTGAATACTTCACATAATGCTTTGATATAATCTGAGAATGTTACTATAAATATTATAATATCATCAATATAAACTAGTAGTATTTTTTCTATAAGATTTTCGAATATCTTGGTTATCATCTTCTGAAAACTTGCTAGAGTATTCTTGAGTCCAAATAGCATTCATAAATATTTCCAATGGCCTTAAGGTATTACAAATGAAGCAATTTTCTATAATTCTTTATCAAGTCCCATCTGATAATATTCACTAGTTATATCAAGAGTTATATAAAAACTTGCACAGACCAATATTTTCAAAAAGATGTTATTGATTCTTGGTATCGGAAAGGCATCTCCCTTGGTAATATTATTAAGTTTTTTAAAATTGATATATATTCTAGGAGTAAAGATTCCAGCTTCCAATCCTTTCTTAGATATAATAATATTTGAGAATCTCCATAGGCTATCTGTTTTAGCTGCTATTCCTCCTTTTACTATATCATCAATTTCTTCTTGTTACTATTCAATATAAGTGAGTAGTGTTTAATATAGTGTATATTTAATCAGCGGGTGCTTTTGGACATTAATATAGTAAAAGTACTTTGATAGCTTAAGTTGATCTCCTCAAAGGTTGTTGCAAATATATCAGAATACTTATTGATAAGTTTCTTTAACTCCTTCTTTTCTCCCTCACTGAGTTGTTTTCCAAAAGTATATGCCTTCTTATTTGCTGTCTTAGGTGCATGCTTGAAATCTGTTATAAGTTTTGCAATGTTAACTCCAGTTGATCCAAACTCTTTGTCTCCTCTAGTTATTTTTTTGAGGTTGGCTACTTCTACTGCCTTGCCAGTCTAAATATATATAATTATTAACTATATAACTTAATCTCCTCCATAAAGTTTAGCCACATTAAATTGATATTGGTTAATAACTACAATCTTGATTTTGCCTGTATAGTCTGCATCAATGACTTCTATATTAATTATAATTCTAGCGACTGTAAGAGAGCTTCTTGATTTGATTTAACTATAGTGCCTTTGAGGTATTCTGTAAGAGTAATATATATAAAAAGCAGCAACAAATACTTGCAGAAACACAACAGATAACCATGCCCTGATTCAACAATGATGAATACCTCCGAAGCCGAGTTATTGAAGCATACCAAGCCTTAGAAGACCCTCCATCTGAACTACTACCTGAGGAAGGATCTGCCCTACGAAGGACTCAAATAATAATGAAAAACATCGACATTGCTCAGAAACAACAAACACAAGACGAATTTCAGGCCTACTATAAGATCGCTAGGATCTGGGAAGAAGATCTCGAACATGTATGGGACCGACGACATGCAGAAGCATGCAAACGAGCACTACACCAAGGGATCCCCCTCCAATCTCAAAGGATTGCCCTCCGGATTTATGGACTCTTCCAGTTCCGACCAGCTGCCTTGAAAAGACTTACCAGAATTGGACCATCCGCATTTCACCAACTGTCTCAAATTGCCTTTGAAGAACTTAAAGAAGAAATCCATGTAATACAAAGGGATTTCGACCAATTGGAATAGTTCTTTGATTTGTGAAACCTTTTAACTGTCTTAAATCTTTTAACCGTCTTAAATCTTTAACCATCTTAAATCCATAACTTATATAACTCGTTATATCACATAAATTCATAATTAGTTTATATTTTGAATAGCCAATAGTTTTTCGAGTAGTAACCCGGGCAGCTACCCGTATAGCACCTCGAGAAATTGTATAAATATCCCTCAATTCTTTATTCAATAAACTTTAGTTCGATAGCAGTGCACACTCAAGATCCCTTTGAGAGCTAAAGATCTCACCCCCTTCTACACACATCAAGAGCGCTAAAAGACTATAAGTCTGAAATTTACAATTAATAATCTATAAAGAAACAAAGTACTTTCGATACCTTAGAAACCTTGCGACGCACTTGGAGATTCCTAAGTCCAACGCAGATTAGTATCATCAGACGCTTCCTCACAGGTGGTTTAGGAGAAACCCTCTCACAACTTGGTAGCAGCAGTAACGAAAAAACCGTTATAATCAGAAACATACTACTAATAATTTTACAAAGGCCTAGAATTACCAATTCCTTTTTAGACATGACCGACGTACTCGGAGTGCTACTAAAAATACTATACACATCTTACTTCCAATAGCCAGAGAGGCTACATACATCACGGAACCCTTCAAGTGGACACAATATCAGCAACTGCTATGAAGCACTGATTCAACAACAGTAGCTCGTTTACGAGGCGAAACATACCTTAAACTCTACAATGAACTTTTAGAAGAATTCGAAAACCCTCTTACAACTGAAGCCTATTTCGAAGCATTTCAAGATTTCCTCTACGAAAATATCAAAGGAGATCGTGACATCGTTTCCATCACATGAGCTGAACACCACTTCACCAACCTTACATCTACCGTACAAGGATATAATAATCGTCAAGTAATCAAAAAGTGGATTACCAACTCGCAATTTGATTACTCAACACACCGAGGCACCGTTTACTACAG
>RBNK01002334.1:0-11358 GCA_003990785.1 Endogone sp. FLAS-F59071 | reverse complement strand
GCGAGACAGTTACTTCGACTACTGGAAATGAAGAAATGATAGATCAGGAAGAAAACAAGGAGAAGAAGCCCAGGAGGGTTAGAGAATTTGAATATGACCCATAGCAAGACATTGCCAGCCAAAAGGCCAACATTACCTTTAAACAACTCTTCCAGATCGCACCATCGACAAAGCAGAAGGTGAAGACTCAGATTATGGAAACCAAACCAACTATCTGATTTGAGGAAGTCAACACCGCCAAAGAACAAGAGAAGTAAACCTATACCTTATCCACCTATGCACAATGCAACATTGGAGGATTAGCATGCTCAGTCATTATTGACACTAGAGCAGGAGTCAGCATTATCGCCAAGCATTTCCTAGACCACCTAGGATGGGATATTGATGAACCTGCTACCTCTACCTTGGTTGTCGCAAGTGGAAAGAGCAGCGTACCTCTAGGAGTACTCAGAGAAGTACCAGTCCAGTTTAGAACAGAAATAATTCCTGTCAGAATGATCATCACCAATGTACAATCCTACAATGCCATCTTGGGCAACAGCTGGCTGAAGAAAGCTAAAGCAAGAATTGACCTGGATGCACAAAGGTTAATCTTCATCAACCATGGAAGAAAGTTCAGTGTACCCCTGGATATTCAGAAAGGAGTAGTACCGAAACTCACTCAGAGACCAGAAGATGAAAGTGACACAGATGAAAAAGTAACTCCCGGACAGGCGCACCTCAACTTGGTAGAAGAAGAAGAAGCAAACATAGTAATCCATAGTGAATATCGCCACCTGACACCTTTGGAAAAGAACCAGTTGATTGAATATAACATGAGAAACACTAGATGTCCATTCTGTGAGCAATGCATTTATTGTGCTGAGATGATGTGCACTTGCAGTGATACAAAGTTGATACCTTACTAGGATACCTTGGAGATGCATTTGCTGACGGAGAAGAAGATCAAGAAACCAAGACTGTTACAAACCCGCCGAAGAACTCCACCCTCAATGAATCATGGACCATATAATGGAAGGAACCCTCATCCATTTACAGACAATACCGGAGAAGTATGGGACTGTTTTTGGACGAATATCAGATACATCAGCAAAGGACATCTTTGGGGAAATTGCAACATCTATCTGCAAGGATGTTACTGGGATGAAGTCAATCCCTATGACCTCTGGGAATGCGAAAACTGGGTCAGATATCCAGACGAACCATATGATATCAATTACCATGGAACTTGGAAGGAGCGCCATGACCAAGAACAAGAACAGATGATACCCGAAGAAAATGAAGATGAGGAAGTACCTGAGGAATGGAGCAATGAAGTTTACACTACTCAGATACCTGCCGAAGTCAGAGCCTTATTCCAAGAAGATGATGAAGATGATGGACCTACTCTAATTGAAGAAAGTGACTCAGACTCGGAAGAAGAAATCATCGCACTTGAAGAAATAATTCACCTCGATGAATATATCAGCATGTGCTATTGGTAGTAGAAGGACTTGTGGCAAAATCTACCTCAGGACACAACTTACGAGCAGTGGAAGGAACTGAATATCCCCACCTTTGAAGAAGTATTCATGGTTGAAGAAAGAGATATAGCAACTCGAGTTAAGACCTTTCCAACTCCGCAAGATAAGATAGCCTTACGAGGATTCTTAGGACTGGTCCAGTTCTATAAAAGGTTTATCCCTGGTTACTCTGAAATTGCCATACCCCTACACATGTTGCAAAGAAAAGGAAGAGCATAGGAATGGACGTCAGCCACATAAACTACCTTTAACCTAATCAAGGAAGCACTTACCCACGCACCAGTTATGGCAAAACCGGATCTTACAAAAGTATTCAAGCTGTATACAGATGCATCATCATTCGGACTCGGAGCAATTTTGGCACAAGATGACAAAGATGGAGAGCATGTGATTACTTATGTAGGACAAGCCACTCATGGAGTAGAACCTTCCTACGGAGCCACCCAGCTGGAATATGTAGCAGTCATTTGGGCTGTACAGCACTTCTGCCACTTCCTGATTGAAAAACAGTTTACTCTGATAACAGACCACTCAGCCCTCAAATGGCTTTGGAACAAGCCAAATCTGATAGGAATGTATGCACGATAACTAGCCATACTACAGGAATACGACTTCACGACGCAATACAGAAAAGGATGAAATCATCAGAATGTGGACACCCTCTCACGCCTACTTCAATTTATCCGAGATTGACACCCCGAACCAAAAAGAATATACCTACCCAATGGATACTAAACTCTATGATGAATATTTGGATTACCTCAGTAACCTAACCTTTACTGGGATAATGGACAAAAATGATCAATGGCTTATATGGACAATGGCACTCAACTATTTTATCAAGAATAATATACTTTATCGACAACACAGAGGACAGATATGACTTGTAGTTCCTGAACACAAAAAGCAGATGGTACTTCAGGCCTCTCATAACCATCAGTTGGCAGGACACATGGGTATGGATAACACATATCAATGATTATCAGAAAAATATTATTGGAAGAATATGTATGAAGACATTAGAGAATATATCAGGAGATGCGACACTTGCCAGAAGAGGTGCCGAGGAAAGGAAATCAAGACCTTACAACCGATTGTACCTGGAGGACCCTTTGAACATATTGGAATAGACATTGTTAGACCGCTACCAAGAACACTTAGAGGAAATCGATATATCGTAGTGGTAGTAGATTATCTGACTAAGTACCCTGAAGCAAGAGCCTTGCCCCTTGCAGATGCCCTTAATATTATACCCTTTATCTACGAAGATATTATCTGCCGCCATGGAATACCTTATGAAATGACCTCCAATCAAGGAACTGAATTCATTAATGAATTCATGCAGATATTGACGTAACACTTCGGGATCCACCAGATAAAGACTACTGCCTACCACCCTCAAGGAAATAGACTTACTGAACGGACGAATCAGACTATCAAGAACATGATTGCTAAAGTAGTACAATCACAAGGAGGAGATTGGGACTTGTACCTACCTTCCACCTTATTTGCACTACGAACAATGAAACAAGAAACAACAAAGTTCACCTCTTTTGAGCTCACTTACAGAAGAAAAGCTCATCAGCTGGTAGACCAAGTAATGACTACCCCGGAACCCAGCCACACCTCTTGGGAAACGCAAATTGAGCATCGTGTGACAAAGGAAATCCAAGAATCACACAATGTCCGAAACAAGGCGAGAGAATTTATTGCTATTGCACAAGATTGACAAAAGAAGAATTACGACAAGGAACATAAGGAAACTGAAAGATTGAAGATCGGTGACCAAGTCTTACTATACCGGAACATAGTAGAGTCTTCATGGTCAGCAAAACTGGACCCAAAATGGGAAGGACCATACTATATCGCTAGTATAAAAGGAACTACGTATCAGTTACGAAAAATGACAGGAACGATCTTACCCTATACTGTCCACCGAAACTACCTCAAGAAATATCATGCCCTATTGGAACAACTTCCATGAAGTCCGAGTCAGCCTGATCGAGGCCTACCGATATATAGAACCTCTGGAAGACCTTGAGGAAATAGAAGGATCAACCTTGCAAAAGACTCGATCGATTGTGCGCAACATTCAAAGGAGGCAACACTTGACATGAATCAATGAATGGAAGGAATACTACCGAATCGCACAACTCTGGGATGAAGAAGCTGAACATATCTGGAACCGGAAGGATAGGGAAATCTGCCAACAAGCCCTCAAAGGAGCACTCCCTGCCTATGCTGCAAAAATGGCTGAACGGATTTATCAACTATTCAAGCACAAGCCTAGTGCTTTGAACCACTTTCTATGCAGTACATACCAACTAAATCAACTGACACAGAATGACATGAAGGAGCTAGAGGAGAAGGTAAAATAGTTACAAAGAGATTTCTCTGAGTTAGAACTATACCTTGAAGTTTAACTCACAGAAAGGAAGGAGATGTGATAGAACATTTTGTGACGACATATAATTTGATCATGTGAGTCACAGTCATGTGACTTGAAGTGTTACTGAGACTTGAAGTGTTACTGAGATCTGAAGTGTTACTAAGATCCGCAATCACACTATAACCTAAAATAGTATTTCGATCAGATATATTATTTCACTGCCCAATTACATTATAACCTGATATATCATTTTATTATATCTTAGCCAATCAATTTGTACCTTATATTTAGCTGAGCCAATCAGAAATTCAAGTAGTAACCTGGGTAGCTGCCCATATAGCATCTTATAATTTCTTATAAATACCCTGCTCGCAATTATCAATAAAATTTAGACTGCAACAAGCTAAGGAAGCTTACAACAGACAACCCAAAGGATACTGAAGCCTTACTCAAGAAGTAAGCAATTGAGATAGTTTCGAGATTCTAACAGATACACTTTATTCAATTGATCGCACTTGAAATCTTGCTAGTTAACACCTACATTGACACATACCCTTCTTAAGATGCTACCGCATAAACTGCTAAGACCCCTAAAACATATTTTCTGCACTTGCTCAACTCTGAGTATTTCGCCATTAATATATTTTAGTCCATCACATTATTGAGATATGTCAAGCAAGGGGAGTGTTGAAATTATTAGCTTAATATATCTCTCTCTCCCATCAATGATCGATCGTATGTTACTCAATTGTGGCTTAGACAATCTTTGTCTATATCAACCAATCATATATTAGCATTAATAAATATATGCTGTGATGGACTAAAATATATTAATGGTGAAATACTCTGATATTGAGCAAGTGCAGAAAATACATTTTAGGGGTCTTAGCAGGTTATGTGGTAGTGGCTTTGAAGGGTGGTGGACTAGTAGGAAAGTGTATTATATAGTGAATGTAATAAGCTTTGTTGCAAATAATAAACTTCTCTTATTTTGAGTCCCTTGACTCTCTCTAACTATTGCTTAGTCCCAGACTAAGGCTTATTCTACAAAGTCTATTTAGACTTTGCAGGATTATCCCTCAGGTTATCTGTAAGAAGCTTTCTTAGCTTGTTGCAGTCCAAATTTTATTGATAATTGTGAGCAGGGTATTTATAAGAAATTACAAGGTGCTATATGGGTAGCTACCCAGGTTACTACTTGAATTTCTGATTGGCTAAGATATAATAAAATGATATATCAAGTTATAATGTAATTGGGCGATGAAATAATATATCAGATTAAAATACTATTTTAGGTTATAATGTGATTGCGGATCTCAATAACACTTCAGATCTCAATAACACTTCGAGTCTCAGTGTTATTATAGGTCACATGACTGTAATCTCACATGACCAAATTATATATTGTCACAAAATGTTCTGTCATAATGCATATTTGGCTTCATGAGCCAGTGCACTCTTTTACCCCCAAAAACACATATTTGAAGATCAAAACTTCAACAGATGTTATAGATTTCTCTAGTATTATTAGTATAGAGATGTGAGTTCTTATCATAGTAAGGTTTATTATTTATTAGTAGCATCTATCAGTATCTTGGCTAAGGTTTTATTTTGTAATTTTTCTTTTTAGTAATGAGAAAGTCTTCAACTTTAGTTTTATCTGATATAAAGTAAGTTGTTGAACAGTTGCACATATGTTCAATATAATAGATATATTGATTATAAAATGAGTATCTTGTCTGTACTATATTCCAATTGGTGAAAGTGATTTATTCTTATTCTGTTAGCTTGCAGTATCTTTGGCTATATTTTTCTTCAATTATATATAGTTAACTAATGTCTCTAGGATCTGTTTCTTCTTCAACTGCTATGCTTTTAGTTGCACCTTTGACTTTTTCTTTCTTTGTAATCTTTTTACTAGAAATAGTATAGGTACTTCTATATTTAGGTATGATATGACCACATCTTCTACAGCTGAAGCAGGTCTTCATTTTCTTCATTAGGAAACTATTTTTAGTTCATAGTCTATAACTAGCATCTATGCTTATAGGCTGTTTGCAGGCTGTTTGCAGGCTGTTCTAGCCAGTTCATAATTTGCAATATTGTTCTAGTGAAGTTCTAGGGTAGTTTGCAGCTATTCACAGCTGTTTGCTAATAATAGTTTATAGTCTATGACTAGCATCTATATTTATAGCTATTTTGTTTGTAGCTCTTAGTAAAATAGTTTATAGCTCTTAGTAAAATAGTTTATAAATTAATTAACCATTTTTTTGATAAAGTGTGTACTACTATTGAACTGAGGTTTATTCAAGTAAAAACTGAGGGAGTATTTATATAAGAAATCAGATAGTACTACTATAAAGATAGCTACCTAAGATAATACTTCTATTTGTAATAATACTTTAAGAAGTCATACTAAAATAAGTAATAATATAAAGAGTAATACTATAAATAGTAATAATAGAAAAGAAATTTACTAGAGATAGTAATTTGATAAAAGAAAATACTATATGAAGTATTTTAGAAAGAGGTAATACTACTATGTATAAGTAATGTAAGAAAAGAAAATACTATAATAAGTAATATTACTAAAGGTATTTTTAAAAATAGTAATACTATAAAAGAAATTTTCTAAAATGGAATTTCTTCATTAAATAATTTCTCAATTGACAATGCCCTATTTGGCAATGCTTTATTTGATATTTTTAAATTGGAAACTACCATATCAGGTAATTTTATTCCAAGTATTTCTTTAAGAGGAAATTTTTTATCTGTCTTGGTTTGACTAAAGGATTCTAAGTCTTCTCTATTTAAGAAGTTTGAGATGATGTAGGTACTATCTTAAAGATATTTCTCCTTTATAACTTCTAGTATTCTGTCTAGTTGTTCATTAGGAATTCTGTCCTATTTTCCAAGTAAGAGTGTTTTAATCTGGTTAATTGCTTATGGCTATTATTTGAAGAAGTAGAATATTCTTCTTCCTCATTCAAACTTAGTATCTGTTAATCCTATTTAGTTCTTAGCTTTAATAAGGTTGGATACTAATATATTGTCAGTAGCAATGAATAAGGTATAACCCATTGGTAGTAAGCCTGATATTGTTTAGAGATATTAAATGTTCTGAATAAGTTTATATTATCTCATAAATATTGTACTATGTTATCATTGTCTTCCAATATGACTTCAACATATACTCAGTCATTTTTGTGATATTGTTAACTAATTGCTTCTTCAATCATTATTTCAACTTCATCTATATTCAGAGGTAAGGGTTTTTGATAATGGATAGTATTGTGATGGTTGTCTCCATTGTAGAGAATAACTTTGAGTCCAGTTAATATCCTAATGGCAGTCATTCTTATTCTTCTTGTTGGTTATCTTTACAGCAGTATTGAGATTTATCTTTTATATATTCTTTTCTTTTATCTAAATATAATTACTTGAATAATTACTCTTATATATACTTTTCTTAGAATTAACATATAGTTATTGATAAATTTCATAGGTAATTCTTTCTTTATTTAAATATTCCTAAATAGCTTTGGTGTTAGATACTTTGAAAATATATAGAGTAATTTTCTCACTTTGCTCTTATTTCAAAATGCTTCTGATGGTACTATAGTTCTTTGATTCCATAGTAGATTTAATATAAATTAAATTCATAATGATATTTTATATAAGGATAATCCTATATTATTTACCACAATTTTAAAAAAATAAGACAATTCCAATATCTGGAAAGTTAGAGCAGACATTTTTATATTCATACTATTCACCATTATCTAGAAGACAATGTAAGGAGGTTTCTTCTAAACTGCCTGTAAGGAAGTGTCTGATGATACTAATCCACATTGGACTTAGGAATCTCCAAGTACATCACAAGGTTTCTAAGATATTAAAAGTACTTTGTTTCTTGTAAGATTATTAATTGTAATTTTCAGACTTATAGTCTTTTAGTGCTTTTGATATGTGTAGAAGGGGGTCAAAGCTAAATATATGACAAATAAATGATACAATATAACTGATAAATGAGGTGATGGTCAAATGATATACTAATGATCTGATGATCAAGGACTGAGATGATCAAGCACTAATAATAATACTTAATGATCAAAATAAAAGTATGGGAAAACTGCTAAATTAATTCTGAGCAATGGGAATGGTGGGATCAGTGGGAATGATTGCTGCATCATTCTTGACAGATTATGTGAGGGTCAGAAGAGCTTGAGAAATTGGATAGATGTGGAAACATTGCTGCATCACCAGGGATTACGTGAGAATCAGAAGAGCTTGAGAAATTGAATGGAATGATCACTGATGGAATCAGAAGATCAGATGGATGTCTGATGGTGAGAAATTGGGTAGTTCCATCACTTCTTGGCAGATTTTGTCAGCAACGATGCTTGGATGGAGGGGGGATTGTCATCTGATTCTGTGGGAATTCGGGAGAGTTGTATTTTGGCAGTGTGGATTTCGGCAGTGTGGATTTCGGCAGTGTGGATTTCTTCTGTATCCGATCCGGATTTCTTCAAGAAAAGGGCGGATACTGCGGTGCAATTGCTGCGCTCTTACAGACAATATCAGATAGATATACAAGGAAACACAAAAGCTAGCTATGACTAAAAAAAATGAAAACACAGGTCATCACCATATAACACATCAAATTTGAAAAAGCAGATATATATGAATCATTTCTTAACAGGCATGTTGAAGTGTAGTTCAAGGTTGTATACAACGTTCAGACTCAAGCTCATGACCAGGACTTGGCAGTGTTTCAGAACGATGTTTCTTGGGTGGGTATGAATCACAGGCAGTCTGACGGAATTGTTGTTGCCAGTATTCATAATCTGGGGTTGCAGTGATGTTGAGGTCATAGACACAGTTAAAGAAATCTCGAAATACTTGTGGAAGACCATCAAAGAGGCCAAAAAGCTTTTCTCCTTTTTGACAGATAGCCTTGTACAGATCCTGTACAGCAGTGCACCAATATTCCTTGCTTTTATCATACATGAACACAACAGTATAACAGAGTGCCTCCAAATCATCACCAGCACCAAGGTACTTACCTCTATTATGAGATGCGAAAGTGATATGGCCCACTGGCCAGTCTTTGGGGGCGTTGTCTCTCTTATCAGACCGTTGAACTGCAAGGCCAAAGTCAATCAACCTGAATTTGCCACATACTTGGACGATATTACCAGGATGAATGTCATTGTGGATGAAGCCGTGCTCATGGAGGCTCTCCAAAACATCAAGGATATCAATGATGATATTGCAGGCTGTCAGCACATCAACCTCGGTAATTTTCTGGCCGACCATGCTGGTGACGATATAAGGAATCATATCCCGGAATTCTTCGTGTAGCAACTTTGGAATGCCCTCAAGCCCTTCGAGTTCCTTCAGCATTTGCTCTTCCCATCTCAGAAGATCATCATTGAGACTGTATTTGAGGGCCACTCGTACATTGTTCGTAGTGCGTGCTTCGAAGACAACTGCATTGAACCCGGCGCCTAAAATTTCACATGCTTCTATGTCACCGATACTTGTTGTCACGATAGGGAGACCAGATTGAGTGTGCCTTTTTGCCCAATCCAAAATCGTGCTATATATAAAGCGTCATTTATAATGTGATTCAGAAGTGGACGGATGACTGAGGCAGACGTCAGATTGGAGAAATTGAGGTTTGAAATGTCTTTGCTGGGAAAAGAAGATTCGAAATCTGGGGGAGAAGCAGCGGCACAATGTTAGAGTTATGGAAGGTCTTGAAGATACACCCTAGGATCTCCAGTGTATCCTTGTTCCAGTCATAGACATCCGTCAACTTGGCCATCATATTTTTTTGTTTGTCCCAATACGCGTACCAAAGCATATACCTCGCGCCATCAGCAATGACTGAGATGTATGTGTGCACTCTGTTCGCAGGATCATCAAAGAAAAACCTGGAATATCTATGGCATTGAACAATCGCTCTTTTCTGAACGGCTGAATACCTTTGATGGCCCGAAAACCTCAAGCCCATTTTGTCTTCGAATGCGTAACATTTCTTGAAGTCAATTTTCGTAGAATTGTATCGCAGACATCTGACCACGTTGGATATGTAAGGTAATGATCCGCATAATGTCCACCCTGATCACCGCCACGACGTTTTTCCAAATTGACTGTCAAGTCCCAGATCTTCGCCAAAGATTCGTAAACGCCCTGAACCCATAATTGCACCTCTGCCATTCAATGGTCACACATGACTTACCAGCTGAGTATTCGACAATGACAATAGGATGGCAAGAGGGTCAAGGTGAAGAGAAATTAGAAAAATTCACGTTGTTTTCCCCCAGACGGACAGAAGTTACTTACCGGTCGGAACAGAAACAAGAATTTCAAAGTCGGCACCAAAGCGCCCCTGGATTGAGGCTAATAATTCTCTGGGATTTTTCAGTTCCACGGCTCGTTCATCGCCTTCAGTGCTCCTCTTGGCCTTGAGAATGAGGTTGAAAGCGTCGTAATCTCTGAGAGTGACCGGTACCTTATTTTTGATGGCAGTCTTGAGGCCGTCTACATGGCGAACATTTTCCAACGAAACTTTGGTCGAATCCGTCACTTGAGGACGCTCAAGTTTGAACCAGATGTATTGGGTCGCCATAGTGCTGCTAGTCGACGATAATTGATCGGTAATATTCTTTCCTGCGGGTTTGAGTGATAGGACGGTGCGATTGTTTACTCGACGGAATAGGGCGTCCCAAAGAGCGAATAATCCCGGTCACGTCACAAGTTCACTTTGTCTGGTTTTGTTGCAGCACGCCTCATATTAAGCTACGACCATACACACGGCCGCTAATAGATAAGAGTGCTAAATAGAAGAGAGTCAAGGAGGGGCGGGTAATTGCAATCGAGGTCGGCTTTGTCACTATGATCAAGGCCAAACCAAATAGCGCAACAAAGAGGTTAAGTGAGACAGATGGTTGTTCAACTATTTGACGAAAATGCTAGCACATACGAGGGCGAAACCAGATTGCCAGATTGAAAGATAACCGGCGAGCGAGTAGGGGTGAGGGAGAAGGCAAAAAGAAGTTTTATCAAGAAGAGTGCCGGAATCCAGATAGTCTAGCACGAGGCACAGATTTATAAATAATTGTAGATCATAGAGGTCAGCAAATGTTACTATAATGCGTGCGTGCTAGTTCTGTTTGTGGGCTTACAGTGTTTTTTCTGTATCGGCCGCAGGGATTTTTGATGCGTTTAGTAAAATACGTCATGACAATTGCTTTCTTTTTCTATTACCACCATGTATAGTTCATTCTTTTTTTTTTTTGAATCGAAATGTTTGCTTCCTTGATTTTACGCCGATCGTCATAAAGCCTTGATGACTCATATATCGATTCAAAGATTGTTGATGGGAAAATAGCATGATCTCCCCGTCGTTTGGCTTTGTTAAGCCTTTTTTTTTTTTTT
>RBNK01002333.1:0-11360 GCA_003990785.1 Endogone sp. FLAS-F59071 | reverse complement strand
GGCTTAAAACAGAGCAAAAAAAAAAAAAAGTATGTAGCACATGTTTACAGTGTTCTTAATAAATTGAATATCTACATGAAACAACAAGCAGATCAGCCTGACATCTCACTATGTCCCATCCTCGTCCGACACTTCATCCTTGAAATTCTATACATCTTGAGACCTCTCTGTCTTGGGCTCCACCGGCACTGACTTGGACAGCTTGGCCCTACGTTCGTGCTCCCGAGTCTCGAGCTGCCGTGCCGCGAACCCGAACGCTGGCTCCTTAACCGTGACGCTATGTACGGGTAGTCCCGATGCTTGCGTGTCTGAATCTGATGATTGTTGCGACGAGTTGCTTCCAGTGGTGTTCGAGGAGTCAGTATAGGTGCCCGGCGCGCCAATGGACTCGGTCGTCGCGTCGAATGATACTGGTTTGGTGTGCGAGTCGGGCTGGCCCTGAGACTCCGAGTCCGAGATGTCCATGTCGTCGTCGTCGTAATTTTCAAAAATGTCACGAGCTGTATTTTGCAGTTTTACTGTACCTTCAGCCCCCGATGGTGGTGGAGGGGGCGGAGGAGGTGGAGTAAGCGGAGGCGGTGGTGCATACAATAACATAGAGGGTAAAGGAGGATACGGTTGAGGAGCCGAATGGGGTGGTATCGTGGACGTCGCGTAAGCGTAATTCGCGGTCTGCCATTGTACCACCGCCTCTGCTGTCGCATACTGATCATACTGTTCATGGGTATATATATACTGTCGTTGCTGAAGTTCCTGATGCGGATCAAAATTATATTGCGCATAGTTATAGTTATAGTCTATCTGCACTTGTTGTTGCTCTTGATTCCATAGGTGATCCTGCACTGAGAACGAGAAGTCCCCGTTATTGCCCTCACGGAAATCCAACGACGCGCCGCACGACGTTCCAGCTTCGTATCCATACACACGCGCCGCAAAGTCATGCAGGGGTATGTCCCAATCCATCCCTGGATATTCGACCAACCGTACGTTCCGCTGCTTCCCGTCCTTGTGCTGTTGGATGCCCTTGGCGATTTTCCGACGCATCTCCTGCTCGGTGTTGACATGCTCATTCTCATCCATATCCTCAGCTTTTCTTTTTTTGGTCGTGTCCGGTTTGTCCGTCCCCTGTGCCTCAGCTTCATTTACGAAATCATTATTGTTACTTCTGCAGATTTTAATGAAATCCTCTTCCTCAGTGTATTCATTATCTGCAGTTTTTAACTCCGCATCAAACGTAACCTTCGCTGTTTTTTGTTTCGGGAAATTCAATGGATCTACAAAAGCAACGAAGAATGTAACAGTTAGATCTCGTGTGTGTGCTTTTATTTTTCTTTTTTCTTTTTTTTTTTTTTTAAAAAAAAAAAAAAAAAAAAAAAAAAAAAAAAAACGAAAAAGGCTTCAATCCAAGAAAAGAGAAATGACACTAACCATCCCCTTCGATGTATCCCAAATATCCCGGGGGATAACCATGTATCCTCATGTTATAGTAATATTCCGGTAATCGCCTTGAAGGAAAATCTGGGTCCTTCGCCTCAGAATCGTTCGAGTCAATGAGGCCAAGGGCATTTTTCAGCTCAAAGGATAATGCACCAGGCTTAAAGCGCGTAAATTTCATTGCTTCGGTGTGGAATCTTAATAATTCAAAATGTTATTAGTTAGAAAGTTAAATAGAGACGTCATTTGGCGAAAGAAAGGCTATACTGGCAAAATAAAAAATAAAAATAAAAATAAAACAAACCTGCCACGAAATATGCATGATTTTTCGCCTCTAAATTTGTCGAGGTTATCTCGGATGCGGTTTGTGTCCTTTTGCTGTAATGAAACGAAAAAGAGCATTGTTAATTTGACATATGCAAAATGCCTTTTCCTCTTCTCAAGGAATAATTAGTAATTATAGATACCTGAAGACAATCCTTTAGGGAATGCTCGAAGGACTCACAATTGAAACATTTCCTTTTCGGTGGACCCAATCTAACCACGTCACCAAGCACAACATCTGTTACTCTATCATACTTCGGTACATCATTCGCCCCTAATCCAAAGCCGTCTTTTTCTACCGCAACATCCTTGCTCAGATCCAAGCAGTACGTGCCGCCCTCGACGTAGATGACAGGGGCCGTCTCCAGCCTCTTCCCTTTCTCGCCATCGGATGAAGATGAGGACGAGTTGGAGTACAGTGACGTGAGAGAGGAGGAAGAAGAGTCACCGGTTGTGCCGCGCGAAAAGAGAGGGGTGTATGGCTGAAAGTACGAAGAGGATGACGTGGATGCCGTGTGACCGGAGGATACGCTATTTGGGGAACTGTGAGCATGGGGCTGCGAAGTGACCCTGTCGTTTGAAGCAAGGGCAAGTTCTCGAATGTTCTGGGTTTGCGGTTGTTGCATGTCGGTGTCATCGTTGCTAGAGAAGTGCTCGCTCAGCTTCGAAAGGCCCTCATCGTCATTGCCATTTTGATGGTGGGATTGCTGCGCTTGGGTGTAACTGTCGACGTGAAACTTTTCGGTTTGGTTCAACGAATTATTATCGATATTCGTGTTTTTCCGCAACCTGACTTTCTGCCCATCTGGGCTTAATTCTAGCAGTTGGGATCCTGTGCGTATGCAATGTTGCAAGTAGTCGACCGGTACATCGAGAGCGCTGACATCCTTTGCCATAGTAACTAGAACGTTGAGGAATATCCACCCGTCGGTGGCGCTGGACATCATTACTTTGAGCATGTGGTCAGTGGGTAGGGCGGTAAAGGTCCTCTCGAGCGTAGATACCACATCTTGCTTGAGAAGGTTGGATGGTGTGTTTGGCAAGAGGGTCATGGCAGCAAATGGCAAGGAGTTTGAGGATGGCGACGAAGGCTTTGTTTGCTCTTGCACTATTCGGTTAATTGCTGCCTTCTGAACAGCTGGTGATATTGGAGCAACCGACTTGGCGTCGCGATCAAAGGAAGCAGAGCAAGAAGACGCGGAATTCGACGATTCGGAAGGTATTGAACCTTCCTTTGAATGTTGGAGCTACGAGGGTAAAGACAGAGAATTGAGAGTACGGACTTGGAAATGGAGTTGGATTAAGAAAACATGAGAAAACTTACGTGAACGGTGAATGCCCGCAAGAGATCTTCCAGTTCTCTGCGTTTTTCTCTGTAGTAAATTCCAGAGGCGTGAGCTATACACACGTCACAGCAACTCATCACGTGAGGCCACGCCCTCAAAACCTTACCTTGGCACATGGTAGTACCGCACCTCAAACAATTTGCTACTGTCTTTTTGCCGATGCGATCCGTACATGCTTTCTAGCTTCTTGAGCCGTTCTCGTAGTTTATGATCTTAAGTATAAAATATATTAGGACACATCTCTCACTTTTTTTCATACCCGAACCAATGCCATACCAACAAATTTAAATCACTTACTTTTCACAGTCAAGTCATCAATAATATCACGAAAATCATCACCCTCAGACGACCCATTTGCACGACCCGTTTTCATATTCCCGCTCGAGCGCCGCGCAAACTTCCGCTGCTGATCACCCGCTGCGGATTGCGTCGCATTCCCTGTAGTCGTGCTATTGCTGGTATTATCCGTGGTATTGTTTGTACTGAACTCCAACTGAAAATTGTCGCCCTTTCCACTCGTTTTAAAACGTTGTTTGCTGGTGCGGTGGGAATGTTGCTGGTGTGGATTATAAAACTGATGGTGAATAGGCTGACTTCTCGAGCTACGATTGCCGTCGTTATAGTTGTCTTTTTGTGAGGAGGCGGTAGAAGAACAAAGAGAACGTAGTGCGTATGGTGTGTTCATTTCTAAAATGAATGGGTTAATCGGGAGGGAAATGGACAAAGTAGATTAATAATTTGTTTCCGTCTCCAAAAAGGTCCCAAAGCTAATATTATTGTTTGCATGCCTTCGATTCAATCCCCACGACACCTACCATTTACCCAAAATTCTCCCATCGTTCCATTATTCTCCTTGACTTGCTGATTCAATTCCTTAAACCAGTCCTCTAGATTTCTATTTTCCCCTCTTTGCACCGTCGTTAGTCTCTCTTTATCCTCGTCGCTCATCTTGTCCCCGCTTCCTCCACTGCTATCACTCGTCCTTTTCCGCATCACGGAAAACTCTTTCTCTTCAATTTCATCTTCCTCTTCCTCTTCTCCAAAGAGTGACCCGCTCGACCAACCCCTCCCAAAATCCGAGTCCGACAACCCGGACTGAGTTGAAGACAGGAGACACGAGGGAAGTTGCGGTGTAGGCGAGCGCTGGCGGACGGCCCGGGCGCGCGAAGTTGTGTAATAGCTGGAGCCGGAGCCAGACTCCCAGGAGGAAGATCCTTGGTGTGAGGTGGCGCCCGATGAAATGGTGGCATTGTATCTGTCGATAGGAAGATCGGACATGAGCGGAATGAGGCCGCGTCCGGAGGAAGGGAGGGATTGTCAATTGATGTAGGGTCGCAATAGCTAGTTTGTTGGAATGAAGCACGGTGATGCGCTTCGAGTCGTAAAGTCAGTGAATGTTGAGTGGAGGTAAAGGAGAGTAGAAGTTGTTAAGGCACGAAAAAACGTGTCAGCTCATTCAAAGATTATTTTTATCAAGGATGGCGTCTTGTTTTCCAAGCTAAATTAACGTTTGGTTAGGGTACAAGCCACTGAGGGTCCCCGTTGTCGCTGATGTGATAAAGATCTTCGATTCTCAGTGGCGAGGGCCTTTTGAGGCTTGCGTTTTATTGGCCAACTCTATTTCATTGTGATCGAGGGCTGAAATTCGAGAAGAATCCGATCTTAAGCCTAATGGGATTTCTGCCGAATTCTGCATGTTCCAGAAGCTTTCCCGATGTCGTTGGATTCAAATTACCATGCTCAAAAAATTTGTCGATTTTCATCACATCCCAAATTTCATGTCAATAATCACACCACCCAAATTTCAAATTTCACGTCAACAATGTCAACAATGGTTCAATAATTGCACATTGTTGAGTAGTAATAACAGTTTTGCCTTTATCCCTGGAACTGGGAACTGAAAAGGCTCAAGTCGTACGCCAAAAATCTTGCACGTGATCTGGCTCACCAGAACAACGGCGCTTCAGATAGCGGGACTCGTGAAGATTATCACGCAAGGAGAGGGAGTATTTAATTAATATACTGACACTTTTGAGTTCAGATTTGCGATTGTGGTCTTCATGTGTACATGTGTAAAGCGTATTTACCCACGTGCTCTCTTTCTCTTTTCTTTTTTGGTCGGTGCGCTTTTCGATCTAAAAATAATAAACAAATCTCATGAGCAAAATATAAATTAATGCATAGAGCAAAATATAAATTAGAGAGATTATGTCTGACTCATCGTATAATAACTTTTTGCGACGTTATGGTTTGTCAGCGCATCCTCTCCGTTTAATAGTATGTCATTGGAATGGCTCTTATGGCGTTTTGGATCCCCTCAAAAAAGAACGACTGTTACGTTGCTTTATTGCTTTGCCTCCTTCACGGCTTATCAGCATCAACGAATCCTCTTTGCCCAAGAGATAGCGACATATTTCTCAATTGAATCCGTCTCATTGGTTGAATTTGCGCCAGGGAATCTTTTATTTTATTTTATTTTTATGGAAGAGGATATTTTATTTAAGAAAAAAGAAGAGGGATATATGAATAGATACCACAACATACGTATCATCATTTGAATAAAGATTTCTCAGGAGCGAAAGATATAAGAATGATGACAGTGTTTCCAAGAATTTGAAGGTTAAAAAACAAATCTTCCCCTCTAATAATAAAGAGAGTTTCGCAATAATATAAACTATGGAGACGATCAAGAACAGCACAAGTAACTGTGCATGGTACAGCAGTTAATCTGTTAAATAAAATCTGGGTAAAGCATTCGATTCAGACAACTATGTGCTATCGTGCATGAAACCGATTTAAAGAGAAGGTATTAATGTTGATAAGAATTTTGCCACTCCTTCGCATACGCAATGAAAACTTGGGCGCTGTTATCCAAATCTCCCTGGAAAGCGCTGATGTAGATAGTGTGTTTATTGTCCATCTTTTCCTTCAAGCCTTTCCATAGCTCCTGACTCCACAGGGTGTGGATGGTGCGGCTCGCGTCCATCTTCAGGAAACGATCGAACTTACCCAGAGGAATGTTCAACAGGTCTTTCCATTGGCCTTCATCCCATGTGTGGAGTGGAGTATTGTGAGGGGGGCTATCGTCGTGGCACTTGTAGATGTTGTGGTAGAGCCACAGTAAATGTTCAGGTCTGTCTTCAAAACCTCTTTGGTCCTGCTCTGGTTTAGCGCTCCATTTCTTGGTACGCTGTTCAGTCTTCGTTTGAAGTTTCTTTTTCTTAGCATTCTGCTCTAGGAAGAATTCGCGGTCTTGATCTTGAAAGCTCTTCAACCACCCCGTGGCGTCAAAGCCCGGAATAGGTTCTTTACTGCTGTAAAAGACTTCTTTAAAGATGTTGGCGCAATCGTCTGTAGCAAGAACGTAATCATCCGCACGAAATCTGGCCAACAAGAATGACCAGAGGTAGCTATTGTCTGGGATCTTCATCGAGAGGAGATTTTGCAGAATATCACATGGTGAATGATCCTTGGCCCAGGCTAACCGTCCTCGCTCCTTCGATACACCGTTCTCCTTCGATACACCGATCTGTAAATCGGGGCCATCGAAACAATGCGACCCATTGTTTCTGTAAGTTCTAATTGTATTTATAGTATCCTTCTCGCGCGGGTCATTTTTCTCTGGGTAGAATCGGATGCCGTTTATGTTGAGTACCTCGAGCAAAATGTTCAGGCGGCGTAAGAATATCGCATAGTCCTGCTTGCCGATTTTCCCGTAATCATCTTTCTGAATGTTGCCAAAAAATGTCTCGAGCTGTTCTCGTTGATTTTGCGCTGGAACTGATAGCACGGACTCCCTCCACTCCTCCAAGAGCTCGTCTTCCACGAAGCGGGAATGAATGCCCATGAGTTCGCCGAATACTGATTGAGGAACAATTTTGGTGTTGAAGTTGCCATTGGTTATGCTCTCCGTAGATGATGAAGCCGAAGCCATGGTGCTTTCAAAGGTTGGTTTGCTTTTCGGGGATGTTTTAGAGCTGGAGAGCTGGGCTATGGTCGTTTCCTTTATTTATAATAGAATGTACATACGGCTATAAACTGCGGCTATAAACTATAAACTGCGGCTCCATTATGGAGGAGACAAAAGGAAAAGGAAAAACTCCGTGGGAAGGAAAAACTCTGTGGGAAGGAAGAGGTAACCATGTCACATTATTATTTCCAAATTCATCACAACTGTATACTGCGGACGCCTTTAGATTGTCATGGTTGTTACCAATATGTACAAGCCCGAAGGGAATTATGCTATCCATGCAATTTCGCAATGATCTTATCAATACCGATAATATAAATATTGTAATCTAAAAAATAAAGAGCAGTTTGTATGTGGTATAGAGGCAATGAGTAATAGTAAATATTAAATTTAAATATGGTCATTCCACTCAGTATAATAATTATAATCTTTAGTATAACAGAGAGGGGAAAAAAAATAATTTTTTTTATTAGATATAGGAAGGAAAATAATATTAAAGTAACTAAAAGTACAAAGAGTAAGAGAAAGAGAGCTAGTTATATATAAGGCTCCGAATGAGACGGTCCGGACCGGTGGACCGACCCAACCTACTCACGCAACCTACTCGTGCAACCCAACATACTCGCGCAACCTACTCACGCAACCCAACCTACTCATGCAACCTACTCGCGCAACCTACTCGCGCAACCTACTCGCACAACCCAACCTACTCATGCAACCTACTCGCGCAACCTACTCGCGCAACCTACTCGCACAACCCAACCTACTCATGCAACCTACTCGCGCCCAACCTACTCGCGCCCAACCTACTCGCGCAACCTACTCGTGCAACCCAACATACTCGCGCAACCTACTCACGCAACCCAACCTACTCGTGCAACCTACTCGCGCAACCTACTTGCGCAACCTACTTGCGCAACCCAATCTACTCTATCATAGGAAAATATCCATTATGTGCTGAGGAGGGTAATTCATATCGTGCATTACTTAACATTCGTATGACAGAGGCAAGACTTACTACTGAACGTCATGTTCGTAATTGTACATATCAAAGAAACTATTGTATGTGTCTTAACTAATATGATAGGTTGTTGGGTCTATTTGTTAGGTTATCTGATCTATTTGTTAGGTTGTTGGGTTATTGAATTTGTTGAGAAAGAATAGTGAAGAAAAGGTCTTAATGCACTTTTCTATTTATTTTCAAGAATGGGAATGATGTTATGCAAAAATGCCTACACATGAATAGTTAAGGATTATAAAACAATTTAATTATATAAGATAATATTATTTATATAAGATAATGTTATTTATATAAAATCATCTTATATGAATAACATTATGTTATATAAATTAAATTATATTATAAGATTTATTTATACTTATATAAAATATATTTATATTAATAAGTTCTAATATATAAAATATTTTTCTAAAATGTTTAAACTAAAATATAGAATAAATAAAAGAGACTTAATAATAATAAACTTACTATTATAATATAATATATATTGAGATACTAGGTTCTAATTTTGTAATGTTAACATTTAAAACAAAATAAGAGAAAGAGAGAAAGAGGGAGCAAGAGAAAGAGAACTGGAGAATATAAGGAATAAATTGTTAAAATAATCTAGACATTTCTCCTCTGCTTTTCCCACTCCATGTAACTCATAGCACTTTACTATTAAGGTTGTGACCAATTGATTTTTATGTGACCAAACCATGATAATAATGATCATCATATCTAACACAGTCACCAGTTCAAATCTGGCTATAGTCATATTTTATTTTTTTAAGTGAATTCATACAATCCTGAAAGAGGAGATGAATCTGTTTCCCGAATTGGCGGTCACCCGTAGAAGTACGCAAGTGTGCTGAGCGTCAAAGACTTGCTAAACTGGTGTGGTCATAGGAAGAGCAGCCAACTTGTCTCGTGATGAAGACCATGAGATTTGAAGAGGTACTGTGTACATTTTAAAGAAATATGCGGTGACTTTGGTCTAGTCACTAATATAGTATGTACCGTAGCCATATACAACCCCCCCTCAAAATATATGTAAAAGTATTATAAAACATGGGAGGGTTGTTTACGGTATGTAGCCAAGATTGATAGAGCGTATCAAAAATATTGTGACATCGTTTGCATGATTTGACATCGTTTGCATGATTTGACATCGTTTGCATGATTTGTTTGGTCGGGTTATGTCATGAAGAACTCGGGGGAGGTATGGATGCCGTCAACATACGTGTCTTCCCAATGTTCTATTCACATTTAAATTCTGTAAATTTTTTCTTGTATATGATAGCAGGCATCGTCAATAGTTATGAAAATAAAGACACTTATTTTGTTGTTTTCAATAAGGAAGATAATGTGATGCTTAATCATCTGCAGAGTCCTATCCAATCCTATCTATTATCTCTACTTTACCATCCACCATCCGCTTACAATGGTACATTTCCGTGCTTCTTCCATGGATTCTCAAGCTTCTTCTCCTTCAGCAACCTTAAATCCTCGATAATGCGCCTCCGGGTCTCGCGTGGTTGGATCACGTCATCAACGAACCCGCGTTGTGCTGCCGGTAGCGGGTTGGCGAACTTGGCCACGTATTCCTGCTCGGCCGCGGCGCGGTTGGCACTGTGCCGGAAGATGATCTCTACGGCACCCTTGGCACCCATTACAGCGATCTCGGCCTGCGGCCAGGCGTAACTATGGGGAGATGGAAGGGACTTAGGTGGTGAAAGCTAAGATAAACGAGGAGAAGGGAAATAGAACTCACTTGACGTCGCCCCTAAGATGTTTGGATGCCATGACGTCGTATGCCCCCCCGTATGCCTTCCTTGTAATGACCGTGACCTTGGGTACCGTGGCCTCGCAGTATGCGTACAGCAGCTTGGCTCCGTGGCGGATGATGCCGCCATGCTCTTGCGCAACGCCCGGAAGGAATCCAGGTACGTCGACAAGGGTAAGAAGCGGGATGTTGAACGCATCGCAGAAGCGGACAAAGCGCCCAGCCTTGACGGAGGCGTTGATATCGAGGACACCTGAAGAGACAAGAGGCTGGTTGGCCACCACGCCGACAGTCTGTCCGGCGAAGCGGGCGAAGCCGATAATGATGTTCTTGGCGTGTGAGGGGGCGAGCTCAAAGAACGAGTTTTCGTCGGAGAGCTGGCAGAGAGAAGGGTGAGAGGAGATTGATTTGAGGAATGCGAAATCCTTCTGGTGAACTGATAAACGACAAAGCCAATATAAATCGTAGTGTATACCCTCTGAATCACGTCCTTCATATCGTAGGCCTTGGTTGAGTCAATGGGTACAATGTGGTTTAGGCTCTCATCTAGGCGTGTAGAGGAGTCATCCGTATACCGAACTGGAGCCTCGTCACGGTTTGAGAGCGGGAGATAGTCAAAGAAGTCGCGAATGCTGTAGTGGTGTGGGTCAATGATCATTGTGAGAAAAAGAACAGACACGGGGATCAAGAACAACAAAGGAAACAGTACCGCTGTAACGCCTCGACATCGTTCTCAAATGCATTATGCGCGACCCCTGATTTCACAGTATGCGCGCTAGCCCCTCCCAGTTCCTCCTGCGTGACCTCCTCGTTGGTCACGGCCTTAACGACGTCGGGTCCCGTGACGAAGAGGTACGAGGTGTCACGAACCATGAAGGTAAAGTCCGTGAGAGCCGGTGAGTAGACCGCACCACCCGCGCAGGGTCCCATGATGAGCGAGAGCTGTGGGACCACACCGGAAGCGAGGACGTTGCGCTGAAAGATGTCAGCGTATCCCGCCAGCGAGTCGACGCCTTCCTGAATGCGCGCGCCACCGGAGTCGTTGAGGCCGATGACGGGGGCACCAACAAGTAAAGCTTTGTCCATGATCTGGAGTTAATAAAGAGGGATTGGATAAGTTCAAGTCGAGTTCGCGCACCCTGTCAACCCAGATATAGTACCTTGCAGATCTTTTGTGCATGAGTTTTGCTGAGGCTACCGCCGTAGGCAGTGAAGTCCTGGGAGAAGACAAAGACAGTACGGCCGTTGATGGTGCCATGGCCCGTAACAACACCGTCGCCCGTGATCTTGTTATTCTCCATGCCAAAGTCAGAGCACTGGTGCTCGACAAAGGTATCGTACTCGCGGAACGAGTGTGGATCCAGAAGGAGTTCTAAGCGCTCGCGCGCCGTAAGCTTGCCCTTTGGAGGGTGGCGTTGAGGATGAGTAGGGATTGCTTTGAGGATGAGTAGGGTGGATCAAAAAGAAATCCCTGTAGCTTGGCAGGAAGGCAGAAAAAAA
>RBNK01002332.1:0-11363 GCA_003990785.1 Endogone sp. FLAS-F59071 | reverse complement strand
TCAGACTCTTCTTCAAACTTCTCTTCATTTTCTATATTTATATCAATATAATATGGCTCAAAAATATATTCTTCATATTCCATTATTTCCTCTTCAAACTCTTGTAAATTTTTTTGTTTTTTATTAGTACAAGCATCATTATATGCTTTTAAATGTGCTTTTTGTTTTTTAGGAGACATTCTTCTTTAATAAATAAAAATAAAAAAGTGATATTTTTTAAGGGATATCTTAAAATAAGATAATAAAAATAAAAGCCAGTTAGCTTCCCCTTCAGGATTTTTAACTTAGTTATAATAACTAAGAACTATCAACTTCAGCTTCAAAGTATAAATTCTAGCAAATTATAAACCTTTCCTCTAAGAAAAAAGAAGACTATATATTCAAAACCCACCCAAAATGTGTTGAAATTATTAGCTTATTATATCTTTCTCTCTTATCAACAATCGATAATATGTCACTTGATCGTGGCTTAGATAATCTTTGTCTGCATCGACCAATCATATATTAGCATCAATAAATATACGCATATTTGGCTTTATAAGCCATTGCACTCTTTTACCCCCAAAAACATATTTAGAGATCAAAACTTTAACAGGTTATGAGCCCCGAGCTACTCAAATTACAGCTTGACAACCTGAGATCTATACAATTATAGCAATTACAACTGCGATTACAGTAAGTGTTTATTTAACATTGTAAACAACATATCAAAAAACATGATAAACAATGTGACAAATGACACTGCAATAAAGCAACGTGATAAACAACACGTAATGACATAGCATTCAATGATGCAATATAATGAAATAGATAATCTATACACATCGTTGTCAGCAACAAGCTTGACAAAATTATGATCTAAATCAAAAATAGACAACAGATATTAACTCCTTGATGATGACAAAGGATTGGATGGCAATCATCAGAGCAATATAGGATTTAGCTTTGATTGACAAGAAGAGATGGCTACAATGATCAGAAATCAGGAAGATAAATTAGACAAGCTGGCAACTCTATTAGGCGAATTGATAGCAAAAATTGATAAAACAAACACATCACCTAGCATGCCAACCAATCAGAATGTAGCTATAGAAGGCAACATGCCATAAATACAAATACAATCACTATCACCAACAATATCAACAAAGCTTAACGATCTGGTGAAGGAGTATCTGAGATTGATCAACAAATTTGATAGATCAGGAGGTGCACCCAAACTGTTTAATTACTTTGATGCCATAGAGCAATTTATCACCAGCACTGATCTATCAATATAAAAGGAGGAAGTCAACGCAGCGATCAGTAAAATTATAGGCAACACTAGAATATAGCTATGGAGGTACATGAACACATTAGGAGAATTTGATTCATAGAATGAGCTTAAAGAGGCTATGATGCAAAAATATGCACTAATAGAATAATTATTACAAATGCGTGATAAGCTTGCGCTGATGAAGCAAAAGAGATCGATTGAAGATTATAATAATGTGTTCAACCGAATTATGGCGCAAATCGAAGACATAACTGACACAGAAGCTATATCGCAATATCTCCAGAGTCTAAGCTCCAGGTACTAGGAATTAATACTTGCACAGGAGAATATACCAACAACGCTAGAGGCTTTACAACTCGCATACATCAGGTTCAACCCAGATAGTAAGCAAAAGCGCGATGAAGCCCACATAACAGACCGAGGCAGCTACCAAGGCGGCTACCAAGGCGGCAGTCACAGCAACTAAGGCAGAAGTGCTGGATGAGGCCGAGGCTATAACAATGATAATGGAAGCAATTGAGGAGGCTATAACAATGACAATGGAAACAATTGAGGAGGTTATTATAATGATAGAGGCAATCGAGGTAGTGATTGCAGAGCCTATCGAGGTGGGAATTTTTGGGGATATCCTCAGAAATGTTATATCTGTGAGGGAGAACACGGAACATTCCAATGTAACAAATTCAACAATTAGGTAAAAACAGAAAAAGAAAAGGCTAAACCGAGAGCTGAAGCAAATCTAGTGATTGACACCATCATCAATTCAGATGCCATGCAACATATGTTCAACTAATGGGAGATTTTTGAGATGGTGGCTGAGCACGACGGCTTGGTCACGTGTGCAGGGAATAAGAGGCTATGCACCATGCATGTTGGGATGATTGAGCTCGACGACGAGCTGAAATTATGGGACATTTTATATGTACCAGAAATCACCAGAAATTTAATATCTGTATGAGTATTGATACATAACAGAAATGACATAACCTTCAAAAGTAACAGATCAGTAGTTAAAATTGGTATAGATCATGAGGAAATCAAAATCAGATAAGCCGATGGCAACCTATTTCATTTATCAACATCACCAGAGCTAGAAGCAAACATTGCCGATTCCAAGATTAATGACTATATACTATGGCATCACCGGCTGGGCTATCCAGGCTGAAATACTCTGTAATCAATTAACAAATTTATTACAGGGCTTGGAGATGTGCAGCTGCCGACCGCACAAATTGAAATATGCGCTAGGTGTAAACATATGAAATCGCACCACAAGCCTTTTAGACATGCGAAAAATCGATCAATGGAGCTTATCGAAAGGGTGCACTCAGATCTGTGCAAGCTGATGCCCATACCATCAGTCAATGGAGCAAAATATATATTAATATTCATCAATGACACCACTCGCTACATCACAACATATTTTATTAACAACAAAAGTAATATATTCGATCGATTCTGGGTATTCAAGGCATTCACTGAAATGCAATCAGGCTAAAAACTGAAGATTCTTCAGTCTGATAGAGGGGGAGAGTATGTAAATACTGAGATGTGTGAATTTTTAATCAAAAATGGAATTCATCATAAAATGATAATGCCAGACATGCTGCAACAAAACGGTGTCGCTAAACGATATAACCAGATATTGATGGAGTCAATCCAGGCCATTAAAATTACTGCTGACATACCTGATGAACTTTGGGCTGAACTTGCTGCAAGTGCTATATATTTATAAAACTGATTGCCAATGTGAGCCAATAATGAGAGTGCTTCACCATTTGAATTATGGCATGGTTACAAGCCTGATATCAGTAACTTACGCATCATATGGGCTGACATATATATGCATATTTACAAAAGAAAAAGGTTGAAACTGGCGCCCTGATCCAAAAAGCTTAAAATGATTAGCTATCATAATGAAAAGAAGGTATACAGGCTCTGGGATCCAACCAATAGAAAGATAGAGATCAGCCACGATGTCATATTTGATAAATCTATTATATTAAAATCCCTAACAATCATCAACCCAGAAGATCAAGAATATGTCATTGAAGTAATCATTGGAGAATGCAAGATTGATGAAAAAAGGCAATATCTAGTAAAATGGCTAGGCTATAATGATAATGATGATAATACCTAGGAGCTAATCGAACAATTGATAGATACTGAAGCCCTACAAATTTGGCAAGATCACATACCAGAAGCTAATTTAATTGAATTGACTGATAACCCAATGACCTACAAGGAAGTAATTTCCCTGCCTGATACAAGGCTTTGGCAGGAAGCGATCAATCAAGAGCTTAAATCACTTAAGAATAATGATATATAGACAATTGTACCTGAGGTACCTGTGGGATGCAAGCTGATTGGATGTAGATGGGTATTTAAAAAGAAACTCAACACTGATGGATCAGTTGCCAGGTACAAGGCGAGATTAGTTATTAAGAGAAATTCACAATAGCAAGGAATTGATTATGATGAAACATTTGCTCCCATGGTGAAATTTACATCGATCAGGGCACTTTTATTGATTGGTGCAGCCCTAAACTTAGAAATTTACCAAATGGATGTAAAAACTGCATTCCTGAACAGCAATCTTGATGAGGAGATCTACATGATAGTACCTGAAGGAATTGACCAATCGGAGCTATCACCGAGAGCTGTGTGTAAGCTCAATCGATCATTGTATAGACTAAAACAATTACCTCGTATGTGGAATCAGAAGATTGATAACTACCTCAGCCAATCAAATTTTATAAGACTACAATCAGATCACAGCATTTATCTAAGAAGAAGACAAGATGATCAATTGCTAATAATTATTGCTATATATGTCAATGATCTACTAATTCCGGCTGATTCTATGGAAACGATGAATAAATTTAAGGTAGAGCTTAGCAATGCATTTGATATGATAGACTGTGGTAAAATTAAACATTTTCTAGATATTCGAGTCATGCGTGATTGAAAATATACACAATTACAATTGATCAAAGTCACTTTGCCAATCAAATCATTATAAGGTTTAACATAATGGATGCTAAGCCAATCAGTACACCCCTTGATCTATCTATTCAACTCAAAGCTGAAGGGGGAAAATCCACAGACTAAAATCTATTCAGACAAATGATTGGTAGTATAATGTATCTGATGATCGGGATAAGACCTGATCTAGCTGCTACTGTTAGCATCATCAGTCAATTTTCAGCCAATCTAATGCAAGAACATCACCATGCCCTCAAATGATTATTAAGATATATTAAAGAAATAGTTAATTATAAGCTGTGCCTTGGATGCAATTAGGATCTAAGGCTGATCAGTTTCAGTGATGCTAACTGGGGAGGAGACATTAATACATAATGATCAACCACAGGCTATATTTTCAACCTATCAGGGGGAGCCATCAGCTGGTTAAGCAAGTGCCAACCAACCATTGTCCTATCATCAACTGAAGCAGAATATATGGCATTAGCACATGCGACAAGAGAAGCTATTTGGCTATACACCCTATTAGATGAGTTAGGATATTTACAGAATTGTGTAACAACCTTATTTGAAGACAACTAATCAGCAATTGCCCTTGCCAAAAACCCAATTAATCATGCTCAATCAAAGCATATTAACATTCAGCACCACTTTATTTGAGAGAAAGTTGAATTAAAGGTGATAGATATCATTTACATAGCAACAGATGAAATGATCACTGATGCATTAACCAAGCCACTTGCATGACCTAGACTTGAAATGTTGATTGCAAAAATGGGCCTATGTAACTAACCTTTCTTTTTCAAAAACTTTTATTTCTCTTATTATATCATTCTTATCACTCAAGTAGTATTTTACATATAGTTATTTGCAGTAAATATACTTCATAGATGCCATTTGTGATATATAGTTGAATATTTTATTTTTTTTCTTACATATTTATCGAGATATGTCAAGCAGGGGGAGTGTTGAAATTATTAGCTTATTATATCTCTCTCTCTCATTAACGATCAATGGTACGTCACTTGATCATAGCTTAGACGATCTTTGTCTATATCGACCAATCATATATTAGTATCAATAAATATATACATATTTAGCTTTACGAGCCATTGCGCTCTTTTACCCCCAAAAACACATTCAGAGATCAAAACTTTAACAAAATGTGAATAAAAAATTTAATGCTCAGATAGTTTCACAGTGCAAATGGTTGTTTATTAGCAGTAGTATTCAAAGAGGTTAACTTTAGATTAAGGTTTAAGCCCGATATATATTGTGACAGACTAAAATATATTAACAGCGAAATACTCGGAGTTGAGCAGGTGCAGAAAATATGTTTTTAGGGGTCTTAGTAAGTTATGTGGTAGCGGCTTTAAAGAGTGGTGAACTGGTAGGAAAGTGTATTAAATAGTGAATATAATAAGCTTTATATAATAATAAACTTCTCTTGTTTAGAGTCCCTTGACTCTCTCTAACTATTGCTTAGTCCCAGACTAAGGCTTCTTCTGCAAAGTCTATTTAGACTTTGCAGGATTATCCCTCGGGTTATCTGTAAGAAGCTTTCTTAGCTTGTTGCAGTCCGAATTTTATTGATAATTGTGAGCGGGGTATTTATAAGAAATTACAAGGTGAAGGGAGTGCCATATGGGTGGCTGCCCAAAACTCTCAGTACAAATTGATTAGTTAGCTAAGGTAAAATATAAAGGGTAATAAGCTAAAAATAAAGGGGGTGAATGCTTGTTCAGAATCTAAACGCTCGTTCAGAATCTAGATGGTCATTCAGAATCTAAATGCTCATTTGGTCCGTGGAATTATACAATTCGCAATTTGGAAATTGATAAGACAAATGTAGGAATATACTACTCTAACTAAGAAATATACTAAGTAAAGTAGTACTGCGGCACAAATACGTTTTCGAGCAATTCAATATAATAAAAATTCTCTCTGTTACAATATGTATATATGTATCTAGTTAACTTTAGATAATGCAACTGACAGTAGGGATAGCTTAGTTAATTGCTTTGTGAAAGATAAAGAGGAGAAACAAAATTTTTTTTGCAAAATAAATCTTTTTAAGCTACTATAGTGATAGTTATTTCCAAATATATCACTGAGTGATTGCAATTTCCTCCTATAAGAGTATAGTAATGAGGATTTTCAAGATTATAGCCACTTTAAAGTTTAATATCATGTGATAAGGTCTTTAGGCTTCCCGTTCTGTACAAATAAAGAAAATGTTGGTTTAATCAGAATAAGCTAGATAAACCAATTATTTTTATCAATTAATATCAAGATTAAAATAGAATTATGGTATGGTCAAGTTAATCTATTCATAGTCACTACATATATATATATGCAGAGAGATCTTCTATCCTGTTTTCTAATGTTTACCTAATGCTTATCACAAAATTGTAATAGGTATCCAAGGGTGTTCTAGAACAAAATAATAATCTGGAAAATAAATATATACCTAGATACATAATATATATAATAGAGTGCCAAAAGTATTCAGCACCTAATTTGGTCATTCCGATACCTAATAAATTTTTTCTCTAAGTAATTTCTAAATAGCGACTTCTAAATAGAAGTCGAGTGACTTTTAAATAGAAGCCTCAAGTGATTTTCTTCTTTTCTAAATTTGAGTGAGAATTTCATATTTAAATACTCTTAGAAAATAAATTTTAATATCAATCAAAAATGAGCTCAAACTGCAAAATTCCACAGCTTACTTCTAAATCTGTTACAATCTTTGCAGCTCTAGAAATCCATCTAATATTGAAGGCAGTTCATCTGAGGAGAGCAGTCTATCTGAAGGTAGGAATTTATTTGAAGGTGAAGGTAGTCTACTTGAAGGTGAAGGCAGTTTACTTAAAGGTAAAAGCAGTCTACTTGAATGTAAAGGCAGTCTATCTAAAGATAAAGGCAGTCTATCTGAAGATAGTCTATCTAGCAAAGGTAAATATAATAATATATCTGAGAGTGAAGGCAGTTCATGTAAAGATAAAGACAATTTATCTAAGGGTAAGGGCAGTTCTGAAGATGATAAAGTCAGCTACTAGAACTAGAAAGATTCTGAAAGTAAAGAGACTAATGATGATGAAAATAATAATGAAAATAATAAGATTGAAAATACTTGCAAATCTACTAAAATTCATAAATACTCAATTGAAGAATAAGCATTTGTAGTTGCTTGGAGTAAGACTGGTCTATCTTATATAGCTATTAGTACTAAATTCAACTTATCTATTTTATAAATAACAGTACAGTCAATTATTAAAAAATTTAACAAAACAGGAACTGTTCAAAATGCAATAAGAACTGGTCATCCTTATATAATGGACATATAAGATATTCATCACTTAGAAAGAATAGTTACTAAGGATGCTAAAGGTCACTCTAGTACTCTTAGAATAATTACAGTAAATTTTGAAACTTCTGAAACTACTATTTAATATAAAATGAAAAAATTAGATATTAATAGTTATTTGGCTATTAAAAAACTATTTATTAATGAAGTCAATAGGAAAAAAAGACTAGAATGATATATAAATAGAGCTGATTGAGAGAAAGAAGATTGGGTACTAATTATTTAGAGTGATGAATGTTTAGTAGAGTTACAAGGTACTTGATAAAAGATGATTTAGTATAAAAATAGAGAAAGATATCTTAAAAACTACCTTCAGCTAACATTTAAGAGTAGAAGAAAAACAGTAATGATATAGGGTTACTTTATTGGCTTTTAACTTAGACCTTTAGTACTATATCCAGAACATATAATTATAAAGAAATATTGTGAAATACTTGAAGAATATTTAATTCCCTTTTTAAAAATGCTTAAAGAACTAAAATAATATTTATAGATAATAATGCTTCAATTCACACAGCATAGCTAATAGCAAACTTTTAAACTGACTATAATATCAAGACTTTATCTTAGCTACTATAATCACTTAATCTTAATCTAATTGAAAATTTATAGATTTAGTTGAAATATAGTATTAGTATAAAAAAACCACTAGTGACAGAAATAAACCTATTATTAATAGCTTTATAAGAAGAATGAGCTATTTTAAGAGATAATAATAAGTATATCAGAAAAATGGTTAATTAATTGACAAACTATTTTACTAAGAGCTGTAAACTATTTTACTAAGAGCTATGAACAAAATAGCTATAGATATAGATACTAGTCATAGACTACAAACTATTATTAGTAAACAGCTGCAAACTACCCTAGAACTTGGCTAGAATAATATCACAAACTATAAACACCTCTAGAACAATATTGAGAACTATGAACTAGCTAGAACAGTCTGCAAACAGCCTATGAACAGCCTACAAATATAGATACTAGTCATAGACTTTTTGGTTATAAGTGAAGAAGAGGCAAGGATCGCAAAAATCTATGTTAGAATTGTGGTATTCTTTCAAAAATCTCTCATCAGACTTGCTCTTTCTTCTTATATCTTTAGTACAAAATGTACTATAGAATGATAATCCAAAATGTGATGTATGTTTTAATTGAAGATAAAATTATGAGTTATAATTTCCAGATCATTCCAAAAATAAAACTGATGAAAGTTACAAGCTACTCCAAAGAGCAGAAATTAATAAATTAATTTAAGTTTTTTAATTTGCCAAAGCAAAATAAAAATACTTATAAAATAAAAATTATACTGAACTAAATATAGGTATAAGCACATTTGGAACTGTGACTTTATAATTAAACATTCAATATTGAATATATTACAATATTAGTTCTATATACTCTACTTTAGTAAACATCTTCATGAAATGTTGTTTAAACTATATATTATAGTGATAAATCCCTAAAAAATTAAGATTAGGGTAAAGTCAGGCCAAAGAATCGAGGGAGAACTAGTTACAGATTGGAGTGCAATGACAAAAATAATCTGAGAATATTTCAAGGAAAATAGAGATAATATAAGTAAATATCTTACTTATGAAGTACTGTCTTATTATGCTTCTCAGCTACTTTTTTAAGGCTGAGATTATAATAAACAACAGGCAATAACTAGATGTTGTGAGAATGGTTCAATAAAGCATTTGTTGTATGCATGATGTATCTCAAACCTACACGATCTTTATATGATGATGCATAATTTGGTTGAAACTATCATATAGAAATATCTTTTCTATAAGGATCTTTTTCCTCTTTCTGAGTGGGTGTGAGTTTACTAGGGTTGAGGAGAAGATGCTAATCTTGGTATATATCATATGAGAAGCAGTTGAGAATTCGTAAATGTAAGAAGTTTTGTCATTCTAGAAATTGATGAAATTCATCAAGCACTACATTATACGTATCTATTGTAGAGTTATTGCAGATAAGGTATATGTTTTTATCTCGTAACTAACTGTCAACATATGATTGCAGATAATAAGAATCTGAGTAAGAATAGATATATAGATTATTAGGCTTATTATAGGAACAGAATTTTATTTTTATATTATTTTTATATCCTTTCACTTTATATACTAAGAGATTAAGAAAGATAGCCCTTTTAGGTTGCTCAGAAGTAAATGTTAAAGGAGCAGTGACTACTGCTAAAGTTGAAATTATTTTTCAAACTACTTGGGGCCCTTTGCTAGTGATGATAAGTATATCATCAATGAATCGACCATAAAACTCTAGTTTAAGTTCCGGAAACATTAGGAACATGGATTCCTCATAATAAGTGAGGAATATATTCACAAGAACCGGGGCACAAGGTGTGCCCATGGCGATACTGCTAATTTGTTTATAAAGAATTTGTTGATATTCAACAAAAGCATTATTGAGGATAAAGTCAATACATGCAATTATAAACTCTTTATCTTCAGATTTGGCATTAGCGAAGATATTATTGTATACTCCTAAATACTGATCGATGAGAATAGAGGAATAAAAAGCCTCGACATTGGCGGTAAGAAAATCTGCATGATGAGGAAATAACATTTCCTCAATTAACAGGATAATATTTTTAGAGTTACATACTACAGTGTTGTAGTGTTGGAGATCTTCTTGAAGAAAATGGTCTAAAAATTTAGACATGTGTGTAGTAATCCAAGAATGTGAAGGAGTAATTGGTCTAGTCTTAATAGAAATCTTATGTAATTTTGGAAGAACATAAAAAGCTGGAGCTTTGAAAGTACTGTTATGAATTTTCTTTAATGATATAGACATAGCAAAAACAGCTCTACTTCTGAAATTACATTCCTCTGAAGTTTTTAGCCCAAGTTGATATAACTTGGAAATAGTTTCAGTAATTTGTAGTAAATTAGGAGATTCAATTTTATAAACCAAGTCATTGGTTAAATGTGTTAAGACCTGTCAGTTATACCACTCAAAATCCATTAAAGTAATACCAAAGCCTTTATCTGCTTCACGTATAATCAAATTATGATCAGATATGAATCTCAAAAGTTTAGAGATAGCAGATAAATAATGTTTATGTTTATTACTGTTATTATGGCACATTGCAATCCTTTGCCGAGTATAGTTATATGAATACAAGGAGCAAGATAAAGCACAACGAACATGAGCTGCAGTTTCATTATCTAGATGCATTATTTGACTAAAGGTTTTTTTGATTCCTTTTTGCCAGCCGCTTTAGAACTGGGTATAAGAGAAATTGAGATTGAAATTAAAGTTAAGACCTTTATTCAAAAGCATAATAATTTCTCCAGGAATCATTTGAACAGAAGATATATTGTTAACAAAAACCTTTTTAAAAGGGATTTTTCTAATACTTATGTTATCTTCTTGTTCTTGTTGTCTGGTTTTCTGGATTTTTTTAGAGTAGCTTTCTTGAGATTCATTTTGGTGAATGTCGATTTTTTGTCCTTCTTGGAGGATTGGTTCAAGTCGTCCTTTGCCTTTCCCTTGCCTTTGATGTTGGGTTTAGGTTTAGAGTATGGAGTGGTATATTCCTTTTTCGAAGTCATCTTCTTGTTCGTCAATAATTTTAAAAGACCTTTTCGGGACCAGTCGAACTGAAGATAAGAGAGAGAGAGTAAATAACACTTTTGATATAGTTGAAACTATTTATAAATAGCATTATTTGGTTTACTGACCTTCTCAGGAAGCAATATGGCTTCGATCTCA
>RBNK01002331.1:0-11363 GCA_003990785.1 Endogone sp. FLAS-F59071 | reverse complement strand
TGTGGCTTAGACGATCTTTGTTTGTATCGACCAATCATAATTTAGCATTAATAAATACACGCATATTGGCTTCATTAGCCAGTGCGCTCTTTACTCCAAACACACATTCGAAGATCAAATTTCAACACTATCAACACTATTGATATTAAAAATATATTATTAGCTTATATTATCAATCTTAGCTTTTCAAATTTGTATAAATATCTCTTTAATTCTTTACTCAATAAATATTAAGCAATTAGTTTAAGTTCTTCAATTCTCAAATTCCCTTAACAATTTCTTATAATACATTATAACAGACTAAAATATATTAATAGCAAAATACTCAAAGTTGAGCAAGTACAGAAAATATGTTTCAGGGGTCTTAGCAGGTTATGCAGTAGTGACTTAAGAAGGGTAATGTGTCAGTGTAAGTGTTAACTGGTAAGATTTAAGTGCGATCGATTGAATAAGGTATATCTATTAGAATCTTGAAACTATCTCAATTGCTTACTCCTTGAATAAGGCTTTCAGTATCTCTTGGGTTGTCTGTTGTAAGCTTCCTTAGCTTGTTGCAGTTTAAATTTTATTGATAATTGCAAGTGGGGTATTTATAAGAAATTACAAGGTGCTATACAAGCAGCTACCTAGGTTACTACTCGAATTTCTGATTGGCTTGGCTAACTATAAGGTATAAATTAATTAGCTAAGATAAAATGAAATAATATTATGATGGAAAATATTTTTATTATGTTGAATTGCTCAAAAATGTATTTGTACTGCAATACTACTTTACTTAGTATATTTCTTAGTTAGAGTAGTATATTCCTACATTTGTCTTATCAATTTCCAAATTGTGAATTATATAATTCCATAGACCAAATGACCGTTTAGATTTTGAATAACAGTTTAGATTCTGAATGACCATCTAGATTCTGAATAAGCATTTAGATTCTGAATGAGCATTTACCCTCTTTTATTTTTAGCTCATTACCCTTTTTTACCTTAGCCAATCAATTTGTACTGGGAGTTTTGGGCAGCCATCTATATGGCACTCCCTTCAATTTATAATTTCTTATAAATACTCACTCACAATTATCAATAAAATTCAGACTACAAAAAGCTAAGAAAGCTTCTTACAAACAACCTGAGGGATAATTCTGCAAAGTCTAAATAGACTTTACAGAAGAAGCCTTAGTCTGGAACTAAGCAATAGTTAGAGAGAAAGAGAAGTTTATTTGTAACAAAGCTTATTACATTCACTATTTAATACACTTTCCTGCTAGTTACCCCACCCCTCTTAAGTCACTACCACATAACCTGCTAAGACCTCTAAAAACATATTTTCTGCACTTGCTCAACTTCAAGTATTTTGTCATTAATATATTTTAGTCCATTACAATATATCAGGTTATAATGTAATTAGTCAACAAAATAATATATCAGATCAGAATACTATTTTAGGTTATAATGTGATTGCAGATCTCAATAACACTTTAGATCTCAATAACACTTCGAGTTTCAGTATTATTATGGATCACATGACTGTGATCTCACATGACCAAATTATATGTCGTCACAAAATGTTCTGTCACATCTCCTTTTTTTCTACGAGTTAGACTTCAAGATATAGTTTTAACTCAGAGAAATCTCTTTGTAACTGTTTTACCTCTTCCTCTAGTTCCTTTATATCATTCTGTGTAAGTTGGTGTAGTTGGAATGTACTGCACCAAAAGTGGTTTAGAGCACTGGGCTTGTGCTTAAATAGTGTTGAAATTTGATCTTCGAATGTGTGTTTTGGAGTAAAAGAGTGCACTGGCTTATGAAGCCAATATGTATGTATTTATTAATGCTAATATATGATTGGTCGATACAAAACAAAGATCGTCTAAGCCACGATTGAGTGATGTAATGATCAATCATTGATGGGAGAGATATAATAAGCTAATAATTTCAACACTCCCCCTGCTTGACATATCTCGATAAATAAAACTAAAAATAAAATGTTCAACTGTATATCATGAATGGTATCCATGAAGTATATTTACTGCAAATAACTATATGTAAAATACTACTTGAGTGATAAGAATGATATGATAAAGGAAATAAAAGTTTTTGAAGAAAAAAGGTTAGTTATGTAAGCCCATTTTTGTGATCAACATTTCAAGTCTGGGTCGTACAAGTAGCTTAGTTAATGCATCAGCAATCATTTTATCTGTTGCCATGTAAACAATATCTATCACCTTTGATTCAACTTTCTCTCAAATAAAGTGGTGCTGAATGTTAATATGCTTTGATTGAGCATGATTAATTAGGTTTTTGGCGAGAGCAATTGCTGATTGGTTATCTTCAAATAAGGTTATTGTACAATTCAGTAAATATTCTAGCTTATCCAATAGGGTACGTAGCCAAATAGCTTCTTTTGTCACATGTGCTAATACTATATATTCTGCTTCAGTTGTTGATAGGGCAACAGTTGGTTGGCGCTTGCTTGACCAGCTGATGGCTTTCCCTGATAGGTTGAAAATATACCCGGTAGTTGATCATCATATATTAATGTCTCCTCCCCAGTTGGCATCACTGAAATCGATCAGCTTTAGATCCTGATCACATCCAAGGCACAGCTTATAATTGGCTGTTCCTTTAATATATCTTAATAATCGTTTGAGGGCATGGTGATGTTCTTACATTAGATTGGCCGAAAATTGACTGATGATGCTAACAGCAGCAGCTAGATCAGATCTCGTCCCAATCATCAGATATATTATGCTACCAATCATTTCTCTGAATAGATTTTAGTCTGTGGATTTTCCCCCTTCAGCTTTGAGTTGAATAGATAGATCAAGGGGTGTACTGATTGGCTTGGCATCCATTATATTAAATCTTATAATGATTTGATTGGCAAAGTGACTTTGATCAATTGTGATTATATATATTTTTCGATCACACATAACTCGAATACCCAGAAAATATTTAATTTTACCACAGTCTGTCATATCAAATGTATTGCTAAGTTCCACCTTGAATTTGTTCATCATTTCTATCAAATCAGCCAGAATTAGTAGATCGTCGACATATATGGCAATAATTATCAGTGATTGATCATCTTGTCTTCTTCTTAGATAAATGCTGTGATCTGATTGTAGTTTTGTAAAATTTGATTGGCTGAGGTAGTTGTCAATCTTTTGATTCCACATATAAGGTGATTGCTTTAGTCTATACAATAATCGATTGAGCTTATATACAGCTCTTGGTGATAGCTCCAATTGGTTAATTCCTTCAGGTACCATCATGTAGATCTCCTTATCAAGATTGCTATTTAGAAATACAGTTTTTACATCCATTTGGTAAATTTCTAAGTTTAGGGTTGCACCGATCGATAAAAGTGCTCTGATTGATGTAAATTTCACCACAGGAGCAAATGTTTTATTGTAATCAATTCCTTGCTGTTATGAATATCCCTTGGCAACTAATCTTGTCTTGTACCTGACAACCAATCTATCAGTATTGAGCTTCTTTTTAAATACCCATCTATATCCAATCGGTTTGCATCCCACAGGCACCTCAGGTACAATCATCCATATGTTATTATTCTTAAGTGATTTAAGCTCTTGATTGATTGCTTTCTGCCAAAGCTTTGCATCAAGTAGAGAAATTGCTTCCTTGTAGGTCATTGGGTTATTAGTCAATTCAATTAAATTAGCTTCTAGCATGCAATCTTGCCAAATTTGTAAAGCTTCAGTGTTGATCAATTGTTCGATTGGCTCTCAGGTATTGTTGTCATCATTGTCATAGCCTAGCTATTTTATCAGATATTACCTTTTTTCATCAATCTTGTATTCTCCAATGATCACTTCAATGACATATTCTTGATCTTCTGGGTTGATAATTGTTGGAGATTTTAATATAATAGATTTATCAAATGTGACATTGCGGCTGATCTCTATCTTCCTATTGGTTAGATCCCAGAGCTTGTATGCTTTCTTTTTATTATGATAGCCAATCATTTTAAGCTTTTTAGATTGGGGTGCCAGTTTCGACCTTTTTCCTTTGCAAATATACATATATGTATCAGCCCATATAATGTACAAGTTACTGATATCAGGCTTGTGACTGTGCCATAATTCAAATGGTGAAGTACTCTCCTTATTGGCTCGCATTGGCAATCAGTTGCATAAATATGTAGCACTTGCGGCAAGTTCAGACCAAAGTTCATCAGGTATATCAGTAGTGATTTTAACGGCCTGAATTGACTTCATCAATGTCCGGTTATATCGTTCAGCAACACTGTTTTGTTGTGGTGTATCCGGCGTCATCATTTCATAATGAATTCCGTTTTTGATTAAAAATTCACGCATCTTGGTGTTTATATACTCTCCTCCTCCATCTGATCGGAAAATCTTAAGTTTTCGGTCTGATTGCGTCTCGGCAAACACCTTGAATATCCGGAATCGATCAAATGTATCACTTTTGTTATCAATAAAATATGTTGTGATGTAGCAAGTGGCATCATCGATAAATGTTAATATATATTTTGCTCCATTGACTGATGGCATGGGTATCGGCCCACACAGATCTGAGTGCACCCTTCTAATAGGCTCCATCAATCGATTTTTCGCATATCCGAACGGCTTGTGGTGTGACTTCACATGTTCGCACCTAGTACATATTTCGATTTGTCCGGTTGACAGCCGCATATCTCTGAGCCCTGTGACAAATTTGTTGATTGATTGCAGAGTGTTTTGGCCCAGATGGCCTAGCCGGTGATGCTATAGTGTGTAGTCATCAATCTTGGAATTGGCGATGTTTGTAATCTTAGAATCGGCAATGTTTGCTTCTAGCTCTAGCTTTGGTGATGTTGATAAATGAAATAGATCACCATCGGCCTATCCGATTTTAACTTCTTCGTGATCCGCGCTGATTTTAATTACTGATCCGTTGCTCTTGAAGGTTATGTCATTTCCGTCACATATCAATGCCTGCACAGATATTAAATTTCTGGTGATCTCCGGTATATATAAGATGTCCCGTAATTTCAGCTCATCGTCGAGCTCAATTGTCCCAACGTGCATCGTGCATAATTTCTCATTCCCTGTACATGTAACCAAGCCGTCATGCTCAGCCACCATCTCAAAAATCTCCAATTGGTTAAACATATGTTGCGTGGCGCCCGAATCAATGATAGCGCCAATCATCAGATTTGCTTCAGCTCTTGGTTTAGCCTTTTCTTTTTCTGTTTTTATCCAATTATTGAATTTGTTGCATTGAAATATTCTGTGTTCTCTCTCACAGACATAACATTTCCAAGGGTGTCCCCGAAAATTCCCGCCTCGATTGGCTCCGCAATTGCTACCTCGGTCGCCTCTGTCATTATGACCTCCTCGATTGTTTCCATTATCGTTGTTATAGCCTCGGCCTCATCCGGCGTTTCTGCTATCGTTGTTATAGCCTCAGCTTCATCTGATACTTCTGCCTCGGTTGTCGTGACTGCCACCTCGGTAGCTGCCTTAGTCACTACCTTAGTAGCCACCTCAGTCACCGCCTCGGTAGCCGCCTCGGTCTGTCGCGTGGGCTTCGTCGCGCCTTTGTTTACTATCCGGGTCGAACCTGATGCATGCGAGTTGTAAAGCCTCCAGCATTGTCGGCATATTCTCCCGCACAAGTATTAATTCCCGGTACCTGGGGCTTAGACCCTGGAGATATTGCGGTATAGCTTCTATGTCAGTCATATCTTCGATTTGCACTATAATTCAGTTAAACACATCATTATAATCTTTGATTGATCCCTTTTGTTTTATCATCGCAAGCTTATCACACATTCATAACAATTGTTCTATTGGTGTGCATTTTTGTATCATAGCCTCTTTAAGCTCATTCCATGAATCAAATTCTCCCAATGTGTTTATATATCTCCGTAGCCACATTCTAGTATTGCCTGTAATTTTACTGATCGCTGCGTTGACTTCCTCCTTTTGTACTAATAGATTGGCGCTGGTGATAAATTGCTCTATAGCATCAAAGTAATCAAACAATCTGGGTGCGCCACCTGATCCATCGAATTTGTTGATTAATCTCAGGTACTCCTTTGCTAGATCATTAAGCTTTGTTGATATTGTTGGTAATGGTGATGGTCATAGTGTGTTGCCTTCTGTTGCTGTGTTCTGATTGGTTGGTATGCTAGGTGATGTGTTTGTTTTGTCGATTTTTACCATCAATTTGCCCATTAGGGTTGCCAGCATATCTAATTTATCTTCCTGATTTCTGATCGTTGTAGCCATCTGTTCCTGTCGATTGAGGCTAAATACAATATTGCTCTGATGGTTGCTATCCAATCCTTCGTCATCATCATCAAGGGGTTGATATCTGTTGTCTGTTTTTGATTTAGACTGCAATCTTGTCGATCTTGTTACTGATGATAATGAGTATAGGTTGTCCATTTTGTTGTATCATGTTGTTGAATGCTATATCATTATGTGTTGTTTATCGCATTGCTTTATCGTGGTGTCATTTGTCACATTGTTTATCACGTTGTTTGACGTATTGTTTACAATTTTAAATAAATGCTTACTGTAATCACAGTTGTAACTACTATGATTGTATAGATGATTATGTAGATCTTAGGTTGTTGAGCTGCAATTTGAGTGGCTCGGGGCTCATAACCTGTTGAAATTTGATCTTCGAATGTGTGTTTTGGAGTAAAAGAGTGCACTGGCTTATAAAGCCAATATGAGTATATTTATTAATGCTAAATTATGATTGGTTGATACAAAACAAAGATCGTCTAAGCCATGATTGAGTGACGTAACAATTGATCATTGATAGGAGAGATATAATAAGCTAATAATTTCAACAAATAGTTGATGAATTTGTTCAGCCATTTTTGTGGTATAGGCAGGGAGTGCTCCTTTGAAGGCTCATTGGCAAATTTCTCTATCCTTCTAGTTCCAAATGTATTCAACTTCTTCCTCCCAAAGTTGTGCGACTCAGTAGTATTCTTTCCATTCATTGATTCGCACCAAGTGTTGTCTTCTTTAAATGTTATATATAATCAATCAGGTCTTCTATAAGGTTGATCCTTCTATCTCCTCAAGGTCTTCCAAGAGTTCTATATATCAGTACACCTCGATTAGACTGACTCGAACCTACTATATTCTGGTATAATAAGACTTGGTCACTAATTTTCAATTTTTCAGTTTCCTTGTATTCCTTGTCATAGTTCTTCTTCTGGCGATCTTGTGCAATAGCAATAAATTCTCTTGCCTTGTTTTGGACATTATATAATTCTTGAATTTCTTTTGTCACATGATGCTTGATTTGTATTTCCCAGGAGGTATGGCTGAGTTCCGGGGTGATCATCACTTGGTCTACCAGCTGATGAGCTTTTCTTCTGTAAGCAAGCTCAAAAGGGGTGAACTTTGTTATTTCTTGTTTCATTGTTCATAGTGCAAATAGGGTAGAAGGTAGGTATAAGTCTCAATCTCCTCCTTGTGATTGTATTACTTTAGCAATTGTATTCTTGATGGTTTGATTCATCTGTTCAGTAAGTCCATTTCCTTGGGGATGGTAGGCAGTAGTCTTTATCTGGTGGATCCCAAAGTGTTACATCAATATCTGCATGAATTTATTAATGAATTCAGTTTCTTGATTGGAGGTTATTTTATAGGGTATTCCATAGCAGCAAATAATATCTTCATAGATAAAGGGTGCAATGTTAAGGGCATCTGCAAGGGGCAAGGCTCTTGCTTCAGGGTACTTGGTTAGGTAATCTACTACTACTATGATATATCAATTTCCTCTAAGTGTTCTTAATAGTAGTCCAACAATATCTATTTCAATATATTCAAAGGATCCTCCAGGTACAATCAGTTGTAAGGTCTCAACTTTCTTTTCTTGGCGCCTCTTCTAGTAAGTATCACATCTCCTGATATATTCTCTAATATCTTCATACATGTTTTTCTAATAATATTTTTCTGATAATCATTGATATGTATTGTCTATGCCTATATATCCTATAAGCTGATGATCATGGGAGACCTAAAGTACCATCTGCTTTTTGTATTTAGGAACTATAAGTCATATCTGTCCTCTGTGTTATCAGTAAAGTATATTATTTTTGATAAAATAGTTAAGTACTATTATCTGTATAAGCTATTGATTGTTGAAATTTGATCTTCGAATGTGTGTTTGGGGTAAAGAGTGCACTAGCTCATGAAGCCAAATATGCATATATTTATTAATGCTAATATATGATTGGTCAATATAGATAATGATCGTCTAAGCTACAATTGAGTGATGTAGTATCGATCATCGATAAGAGAGATATAATAAGCTAATAATTTCAACATTGATCATTTTCGTTCATCGTTCCAGTAAAGGTTAGGTTACTGAGGTAATCCAAATATTTGTTATAGAGTTTAGTATTTATTAGGTAGGTATATTCTTTTTGGTTTAGGGTGTTAATCTCGGATAAATTGGGGTAGGTGTGAGAGGGTGTCTACATTCTGATAATTCCGTCCTTTTCTATATTGTGTTATGAAGTTATACTCCTATAGTATAGCTAGCTATCATGCATATATTTCTATCAAATTCAGTTTGTTCTAAAGCCATTTAAGGGCTGAGTGGTCTGTTATCAGGGTAAACTGTTTTCTAATCAGGAAGTAGCAGAAGTGTTGTATAGCCTAAATAACTGCTACACATTCCAGCTGGGTGGCTCTATAAGAAGGTTCTGCTCCATAGGTAGCTCGTTCTGCATAAGCAATCACATGTTTTCCATCTTTGTTATCTTGCATCAAAATTGCTCCAAGTTCAAATGACAATGCATCTGTATACAGCTTGAACACTTTTGTAAGATCTGGTCTTACTATTACTGGTGCATAGATAAGTGCTTCCTTGATCAGGTTCAAGGCAGTTTATGCAGCTGATGTCCATTTCCATTCTCTTCTCTTTCTTTGCAACATGTGCAGAGGTACAGCAATTTTAGAGTAATCAGGGATAAACCTTTTATAGAACTGAACCAGTCCTAAAAATCCTCATAAGGTCATCTTGTTCTGCAGGGTTGGGAAGGCTTTAACAATTTCAGTCTTCTTCAGGTCTGAGCAGATTTCTCCTCCATCAATTATAAATCTAAGGTATTCAATTTTCTTCTGTCTAAAGTAGTATTTTGTTGGCTTGATCCTTAGTCTGTGTTTTCTGAGTTGTTGAAATACTTCTTTTAGGATCACTATGTATTCTGTAAAGTTCTCAGCATAAATGTTGATATCATCAATGTATACAATTACTCTATATCCAATCAGGTCATAGAAGATCTCATTTATTGCAGCCTGGAAGGTGGCAGGTACATTGCAAAGTCCAAAGGACATTCTTGTGAATTCATACTTTCCGAATAGTATAATAAATGCTGATTTCTCTTGTGCTTCGAGCATTATTCTGATTTGATTATATCTTGCTCATAGGTCTAGGGTTGAGTAGATTTGCGCCTTCTTCAATATGTTTTATAAGTCCTCTGAGTGTGGAATTGGGTATACATACTTTTTAGTAACTGAGTTCAATTTGTGGTAATCAATGACCATTCTCTGTCTATCTTTCTTTGGTACTATGCTAATAGGTGATGCCCAAGGGCTTTTCGACTATATGATCTCTCCTAACTCTAATAGCTCCTAAACATGCTTTTATATAAAGTCATGATAGTTGGCTGGTAATCTGTAGGGTGCTTGTTTGATTGGTTTGGCATCTCCTATGTCAATATGGTAAGTAAAGAAGGCTTGGTCTAGTAGGTCCTTGAAACTGATCACGATGATATCCTTATACTCCTTTAGTAGGTTTTGTAGTTACTTCTTCTGATTCGGTAACAGATTTTCATTGAGAGAGTAGATGTACTTCTTGGCGTTTTCCTAGTCATCCAGTCTTTCCATTATCACATTTGCTTATCCAGTCGATCCAAATTCTTTCTTTCTATGTTGTGTTTCTTCTAAATCCTTCACTTCTTTCAAAGGCTGCTGTTTACATTTGACAATTACCATTTGCATAATTCAATCTCCTTGGTATACCTTGAATTGGCTGTAGTTATGATTGACTAGTCCAACCTCAATTTCTCCTCTATAGTCTTTGTCTATTAATCTAGGGAAGGCTCCTATTCCAGAGTTGCAATAAAGTCTACTTTTTACCTATACCTGCACACATTGTCCTAGTAGTAGGGTGATAGCGATTCCAGTTTTTATAAAAGCTAATGATTTTGGTTCTAAAGTACAGTCTTCATCTGTGTATAGGTCATAACTTGTGGCTCCTTCAGTTTTTCTCTTTGGTATAATTGCACTTTCTGTCAGTTTCTTGACTCAAGTTGCTATATCTTTTTCTTCAACCATAAACACTTCTTCAAAGATGGGGACATTTGGTTCCTTCCACTGTTCATAAGTTGTATCTTGAGGTAGGTTCTGCTATAAGTCCTTCCACCACCAATAGCACATGTTGATATGTTTATTAGGGTGAATTATTTCCTCTAGTATAATGATTTCTTTTTCTGAGTCTGAATTGCTTTCTTCAGTTAGGATAGATCCATTATCTTTATCATCTTCCTGGAATAAGACTCTAACTTCAATGGGTATCTGAGTAGTATAAACTTTATTGCTCCATTGTTCAGGCACTTCCTCATCTTCATTTTCTTCAGATACTATCTGTTTTTGTTCTTGGTTATAGCATTCTTTTCAAGTCCCATAGTAGTTGATATCATATGGTTCATTCGGATATCTGACCTAGTTTTCACATTCCCAAAGATTATAGAGGTTGACTTCATCCCAGTAGTATCCTTATAGGTAGATATTGCAATTTCCCCAAAGATGTCCCTTGCCAATGTATCCAATATTAGTCTAGAAACAGTCTTATACTTCTCTGGTATTGTTTGTAAATGGGTAATGGTTCCTTCCATTATATGGTTCATGATTCTTCGAGGGTGGAGTCCTTTGGTGGGTCTGTGACAGTCTTGGTTTCTTGATTCTTTTCTCAGTTAGCAAATGCATTGTTGAAATTTGATCTTCGAATGTGTGTTTGGAGTAAAGAGCGTACTGGCTAATGAAGCCAATATGCGTGTATTTATTAATGCTAAATTATGATTGGTTGATACAAACAAAGATCGTCTAAGCCACAATTGAGTGACGTATGATCGATCGTTGATGCATCGATCATTGATAGAAGAGATATAATAAGCTAATAATTACAACACTCCCCCTGCTTGATATATCTCGATAAAATAAATAAAAAAAAGAAAAATAGTGTTCAACTGTACATCACAAATGTCATCCATGAAGTACATTCACTGCAAATTATTATATATAAAATACTACTTGAGTGATAAGAATGACGTGATAAAGAATATAAAATTTTTAAAGAAA